>CAUYQG010216428.1:0-19427 GCA_963574415.1 Tarsius wallacei | reverse complement strand
TTTTATTTTTATTTTTTATTTTTTGAGTTGGTCATTGCAACAGCCTGCTATCACTCCGTCGCCCAGACTGGAGTGCAGTGGTCGCTCTCGGCCACCGCAGCCTCAACCCGCTGGGCTCTGGCGATCCTTCCGCCTCAGCCTCCCGAGTAGCCGGAATTACAGGCACGCGCTACCACGCCCGGCTAATTTTTTTGATTTATTGTAGAGATGAGGTTTCGCCTGCCCAGGCGGGTCTCGAACCCGTGGGCTCAGGCAATCCACTCACCTCAGCCTCCCAAGGCGCGGGATGACAGGCTGAGCCACCGAGCCCGGCTTGTGGAGTAGTTTTTATTTGTCCACATTGTGTCTATGTCGAAAAATGATCCCAGCCCACTTCACCTATTTATGTCGCATTTCTATAGGCATCTAAGTTGGTAAGCCCTGTTTTAAGAGAATTTAATAAATACATACATAAAAAGCAAAAATTTCTAAATTGCCATTTACTATTGTTCTTCTCCTCCTCCTCCTCCTCCTCCTCCTCCTCTTCCTCTTCCTTCTTCTTCTTTTGATTTGTGATTTATGGTAGAGACAAGGTCTCACCAAGTTGCCAGGCTGGTCTCGAACCCCCAGTCTCAGGCAATCCTCTCACTTCAGCCTCCCAAAGTGCTGAGATTACAGGCTGAGCCATCATGCCCATCACCTCTGCAGCCTCTTAACAAATACAAACTAAGAGTTGGAAATAGTCCTTAAGCAGTCACTAGAGTTTCAAGGCATACACTGTTTCTTTGTGTCTGTTTTGTCTAACTTTGTCATAGGAGATGCACGAACCTTTAAAATAACAACTTTTCTTTATCTGCCTAACTGCAAATTTGATGGTGAAGCCTTTGAATCCCTGCCTGGCAGGCTGTCAAGTCTGAGAGGAAGCTTTTCACAAGGCCTGATATTCTAAGTTTAGTGAGCTGCTCAGAAAAGAAAAAAAGAGAAAATACAGGTATAATTTTGGACCAAATCACGCTCCACTTTTTATTCTATTTTCCACAGAGAAATTAAACGATTTGGAACTCACTATAGATAAGATTATTGAGTTAGAGGTGCAGTCTTGAAGCAGAGAGGAGGGAGGTTGACCTTAGATATATATCAATGGTCAAGATAATTAAACTAGGTTCGAAGCCACTCTGTTGTGATTCAGAAGTTAGTCTTTCTTCTCTTTCTCCACTGCTGCTTGCATTGCTTTTAAAAAAATTATCAAGTGTCTTTTCTGCACTTAGGCACCTAAGTAACCAAGTGTACATCTGGCGACTATTAAGAATGGCCAACGTCTTTTCTGTGATGCTGTTTACCACTCATTTGTTTTACAGCACAAGTAGGCAAATGTTTTTCACCCTCCTGACCTATTAGAGGTGGCTGCCTGGAGTGCCCTTCGAGAAGTATTCTAAGTTGCATCTAAGTCAGAAAGCAAGTGCTGAGGTTGATGGCTCATGTCTGCTGTGAGTGGAAGGGTGGCCTCAAGGTGCTACACGTCTGCTATTCTGCTGCAGGTGGAAGTGGCATTCTGGCTAATTGTGGGCTGCATCTGATATGTAGCAGTGTTGTATTTATATTGTTATACTGAACATCACTGGCCCACTAAGTGTATTTGTAATTAAGAAAACTGTCATCGTTTAAAAATCAAAAATTGTATATTAAAAACATTCACTCTGAAAAAGATACCTAGACACACGTTTATTGCGGCATTATTTACAATAGCAAAAACAAAGAACCAAATGTGCTGCCCATTGAAAGAGGACTGGTTAAAAAATATGTGGTACATATACATGGTGGAATATGATGCAGCCATAAAGAACAAAATTCTGAATTTTGCAGCAACTTGGATGGACTTGGAGGCTATAATACTGAGTGGTTTATCACAGAAACAAAGAACCGAGTATCACATGTTCTCACTCATAAGCAGACCTCAAACAACTATCATAATACTCTAAGAAAGGGATTGGCAGTAGTGGAAAACTGCCAGGGAAGGGAGAGGCACACCTCATCAACAAAGGTACCTGCATAAAGAACACTTGTATACCTAACCTGAATTTTACCCCACATATTTAAAATTAAAAAGTCACCAAATAAAGCAAAAAAAAAAAAAAAAGGAGTAATTAAAAAAAGGTGGTACATATACACGATGGAATATTATGTAGCTGTAAAGGACAAAATTATAGACTTCACAGCAAACTTGGACGGATTTGAAGTCTATCATACTCAGTGATCTACCACAGAAACAAATAACTGAGTACCACATGTTCTCACTTATAAGTGGATGCTGAACACTTATCATAATACTACAAAAAAGGGAGTGACAGTAGTGGGACACAGTGGGGGTGGGGAGGTGGGCACATACCATCAGTAAGGGTGCCTGATCCCAATCCAGGCGGAGGTCCAATGGGAGGCCCAAAACTTCACCTGTACTTAAACCACTTATGTATGCACTCCTGACTTGCATTCCATAACTTTAGAATAAAACAAAATAAAGTACAGGGAAAAAAATTCAGATTTCTGGCTTCTGTTGGAAATCTAGCAGATTTGGCGAGGCTGTGTCCACCTGGCTGCAATTACTGAGGTTAAGGAGCAGCAGAACCTCTAGGTGGGAAACACGCTTTCAAGTTTATCTCCGTTACCTCTGCTCTATTATTTTTTCGAACTGGTAACTGTTAGTCCGCTATATGCATTAGAGTTGCAAACGCGCGTCTGTGCTCATGCAGACTCTTTGTAGTGTGTTAAGTTTTCCTTCCAGAAAAGGCAGTGAGGCCCAGCCAAGGGCACACTGCCCTTGAAAGTTCAAGGTCTGCCTTCACATTTAGAGTTGGTGTGACCTTCAGAAACTCACTTAACTCTCAATTCCTGTCTCACCTCTTGCAAAATAAGAAGAGTCATCCCTTAGATCATTTAGGGGTCAAATGAGATGACAGATTTGAAAGAGTTGTGAATATATAAAGCATCAGATTAGTAATGATAATATTAAAAGCCACAACAATCTTGTTGTATGTATGATAACAATAGTGGCAAAAAAACCTAAGTTATTTTCATAATAAAAAGAGTTGCCTGCAACCAGAAGAGTTTTTGTTTTGTCTTCCATTTCACTCTAAAAATGCAAAGAAGGTAGAAAATAAGCAGAACATAGAAATATTTATTAAAGAGCTTTTTTTTGGTAACAACAGCAGAGCGAATGGTCTGTACCCTTGCCATTAATAAGCAAAAGAAGTCACTGAGTCAAAGGTAGCTGAGGTAGGAGCCCCTGTCGGCTTCTGCCATTGCTATGTGTTAAAGTATTCTGGTTGGCTAGCAGCCAGTCTGGTCCCATGTCTTGGTTAATGAGCAATTTATTATTCAGGCAAATAAAAGATAATATGTATACAGGACCAGTATAACATTCCATGGAACCTATTTGACTCTGGGAGAGTGAGAATGTTAGCATTAAGAGTAATGGAGGCCGTTGATGCTGGTTTTGTATCACTTATTTAAAGAATTAATATGAAGTTGCCATTTTCGCGGTTCAAAAATTGTTGCATATTGGCAATTTCATATAGCTCACCTAATATTAAAGCAAAAGCTGAAACAGATGACTAAGGGCTAACTTTGTCATAGTGGGCTAGGGCGACCTGGGAAGAAGCAAGGCTGAGTCAGACGTGGCCTCTGCCCACCCTCCCACCACACATGTTCTCAGCAACAATCAGCCAAGCCAGACACAAGGAGATCCGTGACAGCTTTGGCAAGCACAGTGGCAGGCAGGCTCATCTTGTCTGGGGCAGTCGGTAGGACTGCTGGATGGAGTAAATTGTGAACTGGGCATGTGGAGTAGGGTTGGATGATGGCAGTGATGAAACACACGTGTTTCTTCTTTAGATCTTTTCCCTAATTCCTAAATATGGTCATTTCTGGTGTGTGTCTTGGTAACGCTCAAGTCCACAGGGCCCAGAAACATCTAGAAGAGGAGAGATTCTGTCAAGTATCCTGATATATATTTGTCCTCTATATTTGTCAACATATGGATATTAGTATTAAAGTAAAAACTGAGGTAGAATACAGTGACCAGGATGGGGGTACAGACTGACCAAGAAATGAATCAGACTGTACGGAAGGCATTTTATAGTATAAGTAGCATAAGCCCACCTACATTTCCGTTTATTTCCCTTTCCTCCCAAGGTTTAATTTTTAGGAGCTGGCAGCATAGAAGGAAGCTTAGATTTGTTTTCATCTTACCGTCTGAGATGTGGCTGAGACTTAACTTTTTCATTTTGATTGTAACTAAAAATGACTCCTGTTCATTTCCATCTCAGCAGCTGGGGATCACTTTGATAGTATCTCGCTCTCTCTCTCTCTCTTTTTTTTTTTTTGGTACCATTTTCCACTGGGGGTTGTTGTCAGAACTCTGGCAAGAATGGTGATTTGTTATAGTATCAGAAAATGTCTATAAATCCTTAAGGACTTGTCATATTAGAAAGAATTTAACTGCATGATATGGGCAAAAAAGTTGTAGAGTCAATGATAAGAATAAATAAGGAACAGGGGGTGGTTCAAATTGATATTGACATTGCACAATTCTACCCCATTATACCTGCCCTAACCCTGGAGGGATGCCAAAGCTCACTAATATTGTGTAAAGAGAAGGAAGTCTGAAAAGCATCAGTTCTGAATATGTGATATATTAGTTTCTTTTGTGCATGTGGGTTGGGAATGACTGTCCCCAAAGCTGTAATTCGTATTTTAGCTTCAAGTATCTTAAAGATGTAGAGATAGTCTTTGTTTGAAAACAGACAGAGATTTCCGACAAAGCTAGGCTATCATTGATAATGTGCTTACTGTCAGTCAAAATAAATCTGTGAAATAAATCTGTGGTGGGAATTCTAGGCAGATTGACTTTTTTTTCTTCAAAAGAATAAAATTTCTAGTTGGAAAGAAAAAAAAAAAATGTTGGTTCAGAGGACCTGAGGAAGGACGCACCTGATATTTCTAGAAAAGAATGTATAATTCTAGTCTTTTAAGATCATCTAAAATGAAAGCCCTACCCAGATCTGCACGAGAGAGTGTGGATTAGAAATTCCTGGACCCCTGGGGGCTGGCTGTGACACAGGTCTGAACTGCAGGAATCACCAGCATGGTTTGGGCATGGCCGTGCACTGGCTCTTCACTGAAGCTTCACATGCTTCACTCAGGAGTGTCCTGCCAATAAGGCAAAGATTTAGGTAGGTCACTGGGAAGCTAGAAAGTGTTTTCTTTTATCCGATGCCCCTCAATTCTGATCTCCTTTGTTGTCTGTTCAGTTTTAAAGCAGACCGTTCCATTTACCAGGAACTGAAAACAAACCTGTCTGTCACATTTGATAGCAGTTTGAAATTAGTGGGGAATTGGATTTGGAATTCAGTGGTCATGTGAATGATCAGACTGCATAAGCAGATCTTTCAGGGAAAGCAATGAAACTTTATGTGGATTTATGAGATGGAGCTGAGGCAATGCATCCTGGACCTGGGCATGGCTGCTTGTTGAAATACTCATTTTCTATTTGTGTTTCGTTTCTTTTTCGGCTGCAGTTTATCAGTGTCTACCTATTTTACAGACTCGGGCTCTTTGGAGCGTTTAACAAAGGACTGCGTCCATTTTCTGGATCTTCCGGATGGGTGGAAATGACTTCTGAGCATCCTGCCACAGTGAAGTTCTATGAGCAGGGCAAACGGTAAAATGGATGGACTTATGAAAAATATATTCCAGGAGTACAGATAATCCATATTCTTCTTATGTCAAGATTTTTCTTTTTTGAATGTGATGTTTGATGAATTAACTTTCCTGCTCCTTTTTTTCCCCAGAAAATCCGGGGATCACTTCTTAATATTGACACCCACTGAAATGTTAGTGCAGTTAATGGATAAGAATGGGTAAATATTCAGAGAGGGAAATATTCATGAGCATTGGGGAGCCAAACCTGGGTTCATAAAACTCCCTGGGTTTTGTGGGAAAAAATGATATATGTGTATATCTGTGTTTAAGGGAGAAGGAACTACAGATACTTTTTGAACATCCAGGGGACCTGTCTATCCCATTCTCCGAGTGCAGTTTCAGACCTGCTTGGAAATATTTAGTGCCCATCTCTGCCTTCATGTTTATACAGAAAAGCTGGATCAAAGTGGTTATTCCTGAGATCAATTCCAGCCTTATTCCCAGAAAGTAAAGTTAACATTTAAGGGAAACTGCTGGAAAGTCTCGGAAGTAGCTAATGGCCAAGTCAGGGAAAGGAGAGATGGTTGGTACAGAGGCAAAAAGGATTTTAGGGAGAAGGGCAGAAACAGACACTTTACCCAAGGACACTAAGCCAAAGCATCACTGCTTGTCCACCCCCGACCATGACCTCAATGCCATAGGGCATGATTCAGTGCATTTAAAAAACACAAACAAAAAGTCACTGAGAAACCATCTTCCTGAAAGTCTGGAGTAATGCGGTAGCAATAATGATAACTATTATTACTATTATTATTTGACATTACTGGGAAACTACTCTGGGCCAGGTCCTAAGCCAAGTACATTACATGCATTCTCTGATTTAATCATCACACATATCACAAAATCTATAAAGTAAGTGAGAGCCATTCGTTTTTCCATGATGAAACAAAAGCTTAAAAAGGTTACGTAATGCACTTGAGATCACATAGCTGATTCATAATCGCCAGGAAGCTTGACCATGCTCCTAACCATGATTCTCTACTGCTGTGTCTTGAAGTTCCCACGTACAATGATCTCCACGTCTCTGAGGTGTAAGTTGAATGAGGGCAAGAATAATGTCTGGCACAATCACTGTTGAGTACCCAGAGTCTGGCACAATGCCTGGGACATAGCACGCATGTATTACTGCTTATCAAATGGATTGGAGGAATACTGAACCCCTGATATACACCAGAAAGCTCTGAGTGGCCATGGCTGTGCTGGAGGATCCTGCCCCACTACCTTAATTCAGGGTCAGACCCTGTAGTAGACACTGCTGCTGTCCCAGCCGGGAGCCTTTTATCTGACCAGCACACCCGTTCCCTGTCTGCTGTGGGTGCTGGCTGATAACAGTTCACTCTTAGCCAGGCTCGGTGGCTCAGCCTGTAATCCCATGCTTTGGGAGGCTGAGGTGAGTGGATTGCCTGAGCCCGCAGGTTCGAGACCTGCCCAGGCAACTTGGCGAGGCCTCATCTCTACAATAAATTAAAAAATCAGCCGGGCGTGGTAGCGCATGCCTGTAATTCCAGCTACTTGGAACGCTGAGACGGAAGGATCGCCGGAGCCCAGCAGGTAGAGGCTGCAGTGGCCAGGAGTGGCCACTGCACTCCAGTCTGGGCGACAGAGTGAGACTCCAACTCAAAAAAAAGCCAGTTCACACTTGTACGCTTTTTAGGAGAATCATCATCAGCTGACTGAGGGTTAGGCACTGCCCCCTCTCCCCCCCCCTCACAAGGATGGACCGAGTTGACATCTGGGGTACAATTCACACTCTAGTGCACCCATTGAATCAGGTTAAGAATAGACTTCTCCTGAAAACACATCATTGCTTTGCTGCTTCTCTTTCACTCACTTCCTAACAATCTCACTAACAGCGCTTCTCAGTCAATCACTTGTACAAGAATCCCTGTCTCAGGCTTACCTAGGACACTCTCGAATATAAAACTTGAAGGGAAGTTACCTGTCGTTCCCTAACACGTCTCTATCATATTCATGAAATATTCTGGCACCTTCCTAGACTTTTTGCTGAGGTCAACTGGGGTGGGCTTTGTTTCCCGTAATCAAAATAAGTTCAGGCAGGAGGAAGTAAAGAGGTCTACAACTCAGAAAGTGGACAGAGCTCCCGTGATGCCTCATTGTGTGGAGGGTGTGGGTATCCCGGTCTAGAATGGTGAGCAAGCTCTGATAGTGGTCCTGCCAACAAGCTCAACATGCATCCTTGCTAGGGTCTCATTTCTGTCAATTTGGAAGAGCTTAATGATCTGAAAGCAGCACTCAGATGAGCCCTTAGAAGGTTCTTATGAAAGAGAGATGCTGCTGCTGCTGGCTTGTGCTCTCACTGACAAAGTTGCAACAGCAAGCTTGGATTCTATCCAAATTCATCAAGTTCTAAAATTATTCTGAGATGGTTAATGGGATCTTTGGCTGCACTAATAAATACAAAGTCCAGAACAAGAGAAGAGAAAACCCCAGATGCAGTGGTGTGGTCCGTTTGGGAGGCATCAGTTAAGCAGGTGACTGATAATCTTGATGGGGAGGACCAGGAAGAAAAGGGCCTGGAAATCTTGTAGTCTGAAAGACTGAGGATGCTTGGTCTCCAAAGAGGACCTACAATGGGGGCTGACTGAGGACAGTCTCATGTTTCGGAAAGGCTGCCATAAGGCTGCAGAGGAAGAATTAACTGTGGGCGGGAGCAGCACCGCAATAGTTTCATCTCAACATAAGGAAGAATTTCTAATAAAGTCACTCAAGTATCTGAGGACTGTTGGGTGGGTTTCCCATCACAGAACTGTTCAAGCTGAGGCCTGAGGGTCATTTGCCCATGCTGTAGAATGGAAAAGTATGAAGTCTGTACTAGGTGGTCTCTGGGTTTATTTCAAATATTAAAGCCTCAAATTCTTTGAATTGGGTTTGAACAGAGAGCTACACCTGGTGGAGATGATCTGGTTACATAACTCTTTTGGTATTCTTGGGACGGACAGTGTAAATAAAACCAAGAAATACTCGACACATTGGGCCCCACTAAGGCTAAGATTTCCAGGCTTCAGCCCTCCAGCTTGGGCAGTGAGTTTATCATTGCTGGGACAGTTGAGCACATATCCTCAGGTCCTAGGGCTGGCAGCCTTTCTCCTTGAGGCCTCTGTCATGGTTCCAGAGGGTTTGGAGGAAGTGTGGAATCTGGAGGTGCTGGCTCTTCTGACCTGGAGAAAGTTCTCTAAGCCTCAGTTTCCTTTGAAGATGATCAGTTCTGCTTCACCTACAGATACGAATACTCTGGTTTCTCTTCAGATTGTATGAATCTTTCACTTTTTACAGATGAGACATAAGGGAAGACAGAATGATACCCAGAGAGGACTTCGTGATTCCAGGCTCAGCAGTGCCAGAACTATAGCCCACTTCCTGATAGAAATGCTATAGTATGTGCTGTGGAAGGTGCCGAGTTCCTTATGAGGCATGTCAAGGCGGTTGGGGGGATGGGAAACAGGGTAAGTGGCAGGGGGCCCAGGTAAGAGAGAACTACCAGAGCTGGACTGAGGAACCTGGAAGACACTAAGTAATTACTGAGGCCCCGTGAGTGGATGATTCCTGAGGCGAAAGTGTGCAGAGAAAGAGCAGATGATTCAGGCAGAGTTTGGAGTGGGAGGTGAAGGCTGGCCGTGGAGGAGCTACAGGTGTCCTGAAAGGAGGAGCTGGGGAGAGACAGTCAGAACTGGAGGATCTGATGGGAGAGGAAGGAAGGCTGCCAGAGTGTGGACTCGTGGAGCGAGCTTACGATGAGCAGCATTAGATTTTGAGGGATGACTGTGGATGAGAAATGAGAAGAGAGGGTGGGCTGGATGCATGGGAGTCACTACTAGGGCGTAGACGGGAGAGGACTTTCTTGGCTGTAAACTAACTCAAGTGGCAGCTATTGACTCTCAACATTGAGAGGAGAATCGAAGCAGAAAACCACAAAGAAGAGCAGGGATGAGATATCCTTAGAACAGCCAAAACAAGGAATTCAAACACGCCTGGTCTCTCTTGGCCTTTTGTTCTTGCCTCTGCTTGTTGGCCTTATTCTTTTGGAGTGATTTCTTTTTTACAAGGCAGGAAGCCTGGCCACCTGTAAGTTATCGTCTTAACTACTGAGAGACTGAATATACAAATGGACGCTGAACAGAGCATACATAAAGATAGAACTCTGATCCATAACCTGCAGCAACTTGCACAAGAAACAAATCTCTTTTCTACAAAAAGCAAGTCAGAAGCTAGCCTGATGTACGTCAGATTTATTGAAGTCATTGGCTGTCTTTAGCAACAATCCAGGATGCTGAAAACTAAATTCCAAATCAATTGACCCCAACTGGTGAGGACTTGATTGATAACTGGCATATTCTTAGTTTTTGTCCTCCTTCCAAATTAGGACCAGCTAGCTAGGTAAACCTAAATATGCATCCCTAATCAATTGCACAGGACAGCTCACTTCTGGTTAGCAAGCCTACAGTAGTCCTATGCCACAGGGAATACCTAAAACCGTTTCTTATTTCCATTATAAAACTTTCCCATATCTTTGCTTGTTTGGGGGTCTGCTAAGATACAAGTGATGATGGCTGACTCCCTTGCAAGCTCTGAATTAATAGCCTTTGCTAGTTCTCATTTGGTTGGTCTTCATTTATTTCCATTCATGCCCAGAGTGGGAAAGGACCTTTCTCCATTAGCTCCAGTTAGAAATCCCCATGACAGCACTTTGATTGGTATGCCTTGTGCACCATTCCTGGATTAATCACTGTTGCCTTTGTGAGTATAAAATGTTGAGCTTAGCTTAGGATAGGTGCCTATCCCTCGAAAAGATGACATTTTCCATTCTGATTAAACACCTTGGCCAGGGAAGGATTCACTGTCTAAAAAAAGGAGAGGTTCTCTATTCCCATAACCGAGACCACTTGGGATGATGGTGCTGAGGAAACACGTGAGTTAATGTCCCCTAGAGAGAAGTAAGAGGTGTAACTGTGCCAAGAGGGTCATTCCAGAGTGTACATGTGATGGGAAGATGGCGTGGGGGAAGGAGAGAGTGTGGAGACTGGGACTTGAAGAGACATTGCTTCAGACATTCCAGAGCTGCAGTGGAGATGGGGCCAGGAGGAAGAATGACAGTCAAATTCACCTTGGGGGTGGAAGCAGATAATGGGAGTTCTAAATCAAAGCGAGAGCTTGGTATTTCCAGCCAAGCTGTTTTCCTTAACCTTCCTTCCCCTTTCAACTCTCCTATTCTTCTTCTTGATCTTCCTCTCTGAAAAAAGTGCAAACCAAGTGGCAGAGGCTGCCTCTTGAAAAGGGCATGCGATGCAGGCTTCTTGGACATTTGCTCACCCCCCAGACCTGCACCCTGACTCTTGCCAGAGCATCCCCGCCTAGCCTCTGCCCTCCCCAGGAGAAGGTTTTGGCGCTTAGAAATTTCCCTGATGATATGAAGCTGACTCTTCTGGGTGACAACTTAAAACAGGAGCAAAAGGTGCTTCTCTTCTTTGCTTCCTCTCTCACGAACACTGTAGAGTGTGGCAGAGCCAGAGGATCCTGCTTTCTTTAGGGAAGCTGCTGTGGCATGGCAGAGTGTCAATTTTTCGAGGGATCTTCATCAGCCTTAGCTCCAGGGATGCAAAATGGAGACATCCCAGAGAGCTGGAGGTTGATTAGTCCAACTGGCCCAGTTCCCCCAGTCTCTCTTTTAGTGTCTGGCAATCAGGCAGATTTTTTAAAGCAAATTCAGGTGTCCCATGGTAAGACTTGAATGTCTCCACTGGGGAAGTAACTGACATTTCCAGAGATGGCAGAGGAAGAGAACAAAACCTAAGAGAACAGATGCTATACCAGGTGAGTGCCATGAAGAGACTGGAGTCTGTGGCCAAAGCTCTCTGGAGGTGAGTCTTGAGGAATTCACCATCTCTGCAGATAAGGGTGATGGTGATGCAGAGACTTCTGCCTGTCCTGTGACCCTAACTGAAGACCAGGAGGAATCTTCAGGAGATCTCCTCTGACTTGCTGGCCTTAGTGCTGATAGGTGGTCTGTGGCATGGCTGATCTTTCTCTGGCCAACTTAGTAATCGATGTGTGTTGGGTTCAGGTGTACCTTTCGGGACTGATGATAAAAATGGTCCCAGACTAGACTAAGATGGACAAATATGGTGGTCATGTAAAGAACTGCAGTATTCTAAAGTGGAAATTTGTGAAAATTCAAGTTGAGGGAACAAATGAGTACGGGAATCTGTTTCCATTTAAGTTTGGTTTCTGTTAATTTCGTAGAATCTAGTTATGAATCTGATGGTTTTGTTTTATTTCTAGTGCTTGCCTTGGCTTCTAACTTTCTAAACATCACTATAGATTTAAACATTTTTTTTAGTTGGAATCTCACTCTGTCACCCAGGCTGGAGTGCAGTGGCACTCACGGCCACTGCAGCCTCGACCTGCCAGGCTCAGGTGATCCTTCAGCCTCAACCTTCCAAGTAGCTGGAACTACAGCCACCGCTCCCAGCTAATTTTTTGACTTATTGTAGAGATGAGATCTCCCCAAGTTGCACAGGCTGGTCTCAAACCTGTGGGCTCAAGCAATCCTCTCATCTAGGCCTAGATCTAAACATTTTTTAAGAGAGGGTGAATCTGAGTACTAGAAGCCTCTCTCCCTACCTCGCGTGTCCGATTCCTGGGAGAGGCATGAGAATACACCAGCATGCCAGTCTTCACATATTTTTGTGGCTCCACTATCTGAGTCATCAGATGGCTGCCGGTGCAGAACCCAGCAGGTCCTGTCAAGAGCCTCACAGCCTCTCCTTGTCTCCATCATCAACTATACCACTGATGCTGACAGAAAGTCCTTTTTGATAGGCCACATTCCAGGATGAATCCCTTTGAGTTCTGACCTCCACCTCCTCGCCAATATCTTCTTTTCTCCCTACTGGTAGTCTTCGTGATAACTCCATTCCCAATCTTGTGCCCACTCCAATTAGGTACCAGCTTCCATAGAAGAGGAGAGAGTGAGTCTGTGCTTTGTGCTTGGTTTCCTGGGTCCCAAAGCATTACTTCTCATGCCTCAAACCTCACAAAACCCCTCATGAAAACAACTCCTTCATCCCCTCTACCTACACTCTCTCCAGGAATCTGAATGTGAAATATCTCGTTTCAGACCTTATTCATTCTATAATATTAACTCATTCAAATAGACACCTGGAGGGACCACCAGCCAACCAATTTATCAGACATAACCAGAGTCTGTTACCCACTTCAGGCACTTATTCTCCAGGTGAGGACAGCAATGTACCTGTTGCTTTGTTGGTGGGTTGTGAATTGGTCTTCATTTCTACACAGCTTCTGCCTTGCCCCATTGGGAAACATCACAACAGAAACACAGCATAACAGGCAAAACGTCTAGAATGTGTCTTGATGTCATCTTCCACATAAAGCTTTTTTTGTTGTGGTTTACTCAGCCAGAAGTTTTTTCTGTCCTCTGAACCCTGAGAGCCCTATGTTTGGAACTTTCTTTAGGCATATGTTGTACATTGCTTTAACTCATAGTTCTGTAGGTACACTTGATGAACTGTAACCCTGTAACCTCTATGGAACTTACACAGAGTGCATTTAAAAGCCTGGCACACAGTAGGCATTCAATACATGTGTCTATGTATATCCACACACACACACACACACACATCTCCTTCATAATTTCATAGAGCTCACTGTCATCTTTGGCACTCAGCAGATAATATTTCCTTTTGAAAGAGTTGAGTGATATTTTTTCTCTGTGTGGGCTTCTCATCATTATCTAGATCTTGCAGCACAAAGAATTCCCCTGACACCTGGGAAGAGGAGAGGCTGGTGGCATCTCTGCATCAAATGCTGCACCTGCAGAAAACTTCTCATGCTTAGGAAGACTGTGAGAGCTCAGAATGAAAAGTTTAATCACTCCATTCTGTTTCTAATGACAGCGTCTTCTCAAGGCTGAGGCAAGCACTTATTCTCAGAGAGGACAGCAATTTGCTGGTTGCTCTAGAGATGACTTGTGAATTGGGTCTCCTTTCTACACAACTTCTGCCTTGCCCCATTGGGAAACCTCAGCCCCTTCTCACCTGTGCCCCCATGGGGCCCATAGACCAAATAACCCTTTAAGAGAAAGGACTAGAAAGTTTGAAACTCAATCCCTGGGGGGCGGGGAGGGGAGGAGGTGATGTCAGAACCTTGCGGAACTAGATAATTATTTGTTACCAAAAGAAAGTGAATGCCCATGGATGCTGGGCAGACGGAAACATTATTTTCAAGCTGGCCACAAATACTTTCTGGGGCAAACCTCATTTGTTTACTCTGAGTAAAAATCAGTATGATTGCCTTTGCTCTCACTGGATTCAGGACATCCTCATCAGTGCAGGTCTGTTTTGATTACCTGTAGACAGATGGCAGTCCCAATTTGAGCATGGCATGTCACCCTGTTCTTGTGTCTGTTGTTATTTAGCAGGCTGTGTCTACTGATTGGAAGCATCTATCACAATACTTCTCCCTGATTATTTTGAGGCAGCATACTTGAGAGCTTCTATGTAGTGGAAAGGTTTCTTTTCACCCAGATTAATTTGTGTTAGGTAACTCTTCATCTCTCAGAGTTCTGCTTTAATTGCAATGAATGTCAAAAATATTTTTAGTTACTGTTTGAGTTCTGTCTTGAGTATTTTTGTGCAGGGTGAGTAAAACCTGGTAGATTTTATTGGAAATCTCTCACTTCCTATTGGAATTTTAGAATGACTATATAGTATAAGAAAGTATCATTTACTGCTTTTCTTCCAGGGCAAGCTGCAGGATGTGTTTGGAAGGCCTTCTTTGAGAAGCTTCTAAAAGAAGAGGGAACATGGGGCCATAAAGGACCTAGATTTGGGCAAAAGTCTTTTGCGTGACTCAAAGGGAAGAATTTGTTTGTTTCTCTGGTGAGAGAGCAGGGACAGTAAAAGAGAAAGGACAAGAGAGGCAGGGAGAAGGTTAAAGGGATGTGCTCTGTGTTGTGAACTTTCTTTACACATCTCAGTAAAGTCTGCCAAAAACCCAACCCAAAACAAAACAAAACATGAAATGTTGTGTGTGATGCTGGTTCTTGTGAAAGCCAGTAGAGGGTCTAGATTTTGAAATTCAGGTTGACAGAGGACAAATCAGAGAGTGCACGTGCCTGCAGGAAGCTGAGAAACACACAGGTAAGAGGGTAGCTGCACCTCACACAGCTCTGCCATAGGCCGTGTGGAATCAGGGTTTGGGAACAAGTACACTTACGTCAACTCAGTCTGGGAAGGACAGACATCTGCAGTATGACTATAAGGTTTTCGAAAAATTCTGGAGCCATATAACTCGAGATGTTTCATTTACGCATTCCTTCCTTCATTCACTAATTCTATGTGATTCTTTTTGTAAATCACCAACTCTGTGCCCAGCCTTAAGGTGGGTTCTGTGAGGCAGACACTAAAATACAGTTTATGCCTCAACAAACTTAATGTCCCATTGGGGAGGTGAGTTCACTGGAAAGTTTAAAATATTCAGAAGTTGAACCTAGCATATTTTTATTTTAATGCAGTGAATTGCTTTTTTACGTCATAGTATCTTGGATTTGGTTAAAGTGCTGATCGAGCCATCCCTTCTTGATATTTCATATTTATATATAAAATGAAGGGGAGATGACAACGTTTTTGTCACAGCCTCCATCTTCATGGTTATATGACTCGTCTGCACGTTAAGATAATACAGAAAGGAGTAGAGAATATTTCCTGTCAGGAAATAGCTAGAGAGGAACACAAAGCTTCAGGTGAATAGCCAGGGCAGATTCAGGCATCCCCACGTTACTCCAAGTTCTCATTTTTGTCAGATATATTGTGCTGAGCACTGAAAACACAGCCATGTTAAGATTTACCTGCATCTTAAGGAGCTCATAGTCCTGGGTAGGCTTTCAAAATCAGGACTCTCATAGTCCTGGGAAAGAAAAAAGCACCGACCGGCTTGGGACAATGAGAATTTATGAGAAGACTCAATAATCGGGGAAAGGGCAGCTGTGTATAAGACTTTGGATGCATTTGGATCCGGGGTCAAATGCGGACCGCATCCCCTCTGAACCGCTCAGCTTGGTTGCTCTGTGTGTGGCCCTTCTTTCCACCTATCTCGCCCTACTCTCGGCACCCTCACGTTTCTCAGCCTTGGTGTCACTGAAGGACCAGCACTTTTTATGGAGTTCTAATTTGCAAAGTCCCCAGGAGGACCAAAGATTGACTTGGCTTGGATTGGCCAGAGATGGAGTACCACAAACTAATGTGCATGGAAGCCTCTGAAGAGCCTCTTGGTTGAAGAGGAAAAGGAGCAATTCTCTGGAACAAGAGGTGCTGGGTGCAGAAGTTAGGAAAGTTTCTAGATAGACAAAAAAGTTCCCTATGTGTACTTGAGTGCCTACCATAAGCCACTCAATTTAGCACTGGGGATATAAAAATGAATAAAACATAATCACTGTCTTCTGGGAGCTCGAAATAAACCTGTATCACCATGTCTGATATGAAAATGATGTACACAGAGTGCTGTGGGAGCTCAGAAAAGGGACTCTAACCCAGCTTAGTCAGGTGAAAGTGGGCTCTTTGGCAGCAGGGGGAGAAAGGAATGATGTCTGATGCAGAGAGAATCTTCTATCCTATGGAGAGGAGGGGAATGCTTGGGAAAGCCGAGGAGGTATGAGGCTGAACGCTACAGCAAGGGAGAAGTCCCCCTCGGTCATATCGGTCAAGAGCAGGGGTGTAATGTTTACTCCTGGACAAATGGAGCAAAAGTTAAGAGTTTCAAGCAGGAAAGAACATGATGAGACCTGGATTTTTGGAAGGTTCCACAAGCCGTAGGGGTAGAGAATGGGTCTGAAAAGAGCAGGGGTGGGGAGAAGCGAGAGGAAGACAAGCAGTTGTCCAGGTGGAGCAGCAGAGGGCAGCAGAGGGCAGAGGGTGAGGTAGACATGTTTGTGTGACTTTAAGGAGATAGAACTGGGGAAACAGACTGAGTTTGCCTGGGTACAGGGACAGGGGAGAAGTAAGGATAAAATCAGTAAGCGCTGTGGCATATTTCTCTCACTTGTTTGGAATACAGCTCAGCCGAGCTGTCCTACTCTTTCAATTTTTTTGCAGAATATCATGAACTTGCTAAATATTAAGATTTAATTTCAAATAAGTAAATACATGCTATTATTCCAAGTCTCATGCTGGAGTGCCAAAGTCTCATGCAAAGTGCCAAAGCAATTTTTTTAACTGATGGGAAGAAAATTAGAAGGGAGAACATTTGGTTCATTAACTTAATGTTTTGCCCCTGAGAATTGGGAAAAGGTCACTGACTTTAATTTTCGTGGCAGAAAACCTGTGCCACAGTCAGCCAGTGTTCAATGAGAGGGTGACGTGAGAGTCACTAAACTCAGCTTGAGAAGTTCTGGGCCAAAGCAGAGTCCCAGGAAACAGGACTGGAAAAGTAACTCAAAGGTAGACCAAACGGGGCAGTGTTCATTGATGTGTCCCATAACAGACTGTACCATTTGCATGTCCAACTTACATTTATTTGCTTGCTGTATTTTCTAAAATAGATTTGTTTTCAATGAAATTCATTTTGAAAGAAAATGTAGTCATACTGCTATAGAAGAAAACCCAGTTTCACTTGTGAAAAACATAAGACAACATAAAATAAGTAAAATGGAAACAAAACGATGTTATTAAAATCCAGCTGAACTAAACTCTGCCTGGGAAGGCTTCACACCTGTGTGCTGATTGCCTGCCTTTTTTTTTTTTTTTTTTTGAGTTGGAGTCTCACTCTGTCACCCAGACTGGAGTGCAGTGGCCGCTCCCGGCTACCACAGCCTCGACCTGTTGGGCTCCGGTGATCCTTCTGCCTCAGCCTTCCAAGTAGCTGGAACTACAGGTGCGCGCTACCACGCCCGGCTAATTTTTTTTATTTATTGTAGAGAAGAGGTCTTGCCAAGTTGCCCAGGTGGGTCTCGAACCCGCGGGCTCAGGCAATTCACTCACCTCGGCCTCCCAAAGCGCGGGATTACAGGCTGAGCCACCGAGCCCTGCCGATTGCCTGCCGTTTAAACAAGCACCTCAATGATATTCCTCAGAGGCTTCTGTTTGGACATGCAGGTTAACTGCATTTCCAAGACTTCCTGTGGTCAAGTGACTGAGTTCTGGCCCATGGAATGGGCCAGAAAGGTTGAGATGATTACCTCCTCAAGGCCTTCCATAATAATCTTCCATGAACTCCATTACATTGCCTTTATTCTCATCTGCTAGTTGAGTAAAGAGGGATTAGGAAAAATCTGAGACCCTAGTGATTGGTGGAGCCACAGAACGGTAGGTTCCTGGGTCCCTGAGTCACCGTGTGGAAGGCTTCCTAGTAATCATGCTCACTGAGTGAAAAGTAACTTTGGATTGTGTAAATCCACCGAGATTTTAGGATTTTTCTTAGCAGCAATCAGCCGACTTTGACTAAAATACTGCTGAAGATATATGTGCCCAAATTGAACTTTCTCTTTTTCTCTTGTGTCATAAAATAGGGCAAAATAAATCTTAAAAGCTAAAAATATTTTTGCTGTACAATTCAGTGTGATTTAGTCCTTGGTCTATTAGCCTCTTAGCATCGTCTTTCATCCCACTCTCTGGGATGTATCAGAGCAGGTCATCCGTGCCAGGCTTCAGAATTAGAACTTTATCTGTCCTAATTACTCATCTCTTTGTTCTCGAGTTTTTCTCCTTCTTCGTCAAATATGCCAGAAGTCTCTTTATACTCTGATCAGTAATAATGACTAACTAGCGCAGTGACTATGTTTTAATCATAATATAGGTGTCTCATTCTTAGCTGGATTGGGCTAGACTGGAGAGCATATTAAAATCTGGAGTAGTACGGCATAAAAATGTTACAATCAGCTCCCACCTCCTTCTCAAACACTCATGCTTCCAGCCCTGATATGGCCTCACATTGTACTAACCAAAGCTTCAGTTTCTATGGGTCAGCTTTGAAGGATGCTAAGTAGGGCAGTAACGTGATTAGATTTGTGAATGACAGCAGGAAAGGTGGACGGGTGATGGTGGGGAGTGGAGTCTGGGTTCAGAGCAGCGTGAATCACATCTTCACTTCTATTTTGCTGTTGAGAATTAAGTCTAATTGTGTGGTGAAAATGGGTGGCTCATCTTTTTCGTGTGCTGGAAAGGGGATATTTTAATTTGAACTCTCTCCACCATATCCAAGCTATACTCTTCCCATCGCAAGTGAAGAGGCAGAAAGAAGCTCATGGATTGTGAAAGGAATGCTGGGGATTGATTAGAATGACCACAGTGTGGCACACACACTATACGCCGGTTTTCAAATTAACATTTGCTTACAGAGTCTCCTTTCTCTGTTGACATCATGCATTGAAACTGTATTTCTCTCTCCCCTTGTCCATGTCCCTGGCTGCTTCAGAGATTCCTGTCCAGTTTCTTTTCCACTTCATTCTTTTTATAGGCCCAGAGGTAGATGAAGGAGCATCATAATTAACATTTCACTGCAGAGACATTTGGTTCTTTGCCATCTCACAATCTCACAACCCACTTGTTTTTTAATCTCGAGGGCAGAAATTTGTCCTGAATGCCAGCCCACATTTCATGGGATGGCATGGAATTTTAGCCTTTCCTCTTCTGGGAAGCCTGATGGTCTCTGGTCTGAAC
>CAUYQG010216424.1:0-27057 GCA_963574415.1 Tarsius wallacei | reverse complement strand
GGGTTAGAGACCCACCCAGGCAACTTGGCGAGACCTTGTCTCTACAATAAATCAAAAAATTAGCTGGGCATGGTAGCGCGCGCCTGTAGTTCCAGCTACTTGGAAGGCTGAGGCGGAAGGATCGCCGGAGCCCAGCAGGTCAAGGCTGCGGTGACCGGGAGCGACCACTGCACTCCAGTCTGGGTGACAGAGTGAGACTCCAATTCAAAAAATAAAAATAAAAAAATAAAAAAATAAAAAATAAATAAAATTAAAAAAGGACAACTAAGAGTTAGAAAGTAAATAATATGTTGTAATTACTAGTTTAGAGAACCACAAAAATATCAGAACACAAAATAGCTTAGAATCTTAGGCTATAGAAAAATTCAACAGGTCATACAAGCCTATCATAACTTAATTAAATTCTCTGACCAATCTTCTTTAACTGACCAATATTTTTAGAAGTTACTCAAACAATAAAGATAACAATAATAATACAATTTTTGTAAGGAACAGAAGATTTATAAAAAGTAATGAACCTGAACACAGTCAGATTCTTTGTAATCTATTATGCTCTGTTTTACAGAAAGTCTTTACTTTTTTAATGTAATTCAATGTTTTTGTGTCATTAAGGAGATCTATGAAGTTTAATCATTGAAGGCAATCAATAAAACCAGTAAACATGTTATAATAAAAAACTAAAAATCTGATCTCTTTTGGTAAATCTCTGTTACTCAGATATGAGTCACTGATAGAGCTCTTTGTATCAATGAGTCGAGTCATATGTACAAGAAATGAGAATCTAGGTATAATTGAAACTCAAAAACACTCTTTTGAGATTTGTTGAAAATTATTCGTGTTCCACTAGATTTATTAATTCATTTAACAGATATAAAATAATTAATATTTGTGTGTTAGGAAGATTTATTTAATACTGGAGATTCAGTGATGAATAATACAGGCAAAGTCTCTGCCATTATAGACACGTCATGCTGGAATATTGATTTGTGTGTTAAATTAACTGATATCATTTAATTATATATGTTTATGATAGGGAAAACCACGGTTGACAAATAATAACTAAACTTTATTCAGTTTCTTCATTGTGACAGGCACCAAGCTAATTACTATTCTGCATTATCAAATTTAAATCTAATAAAATCCAAGTTATTTTCTTCACACTTTTCCTTCAAGTTTATAAATGATAAGACAGAAACATAAAAAATTAATTGTTAGATTATTTCAGAAAGGAGGCTATTAATAAATGAATACAAAGTAGAATTTGCTTTGCAGTATTAAAGTATTAAAAATGGCTTTTAGAACATTAATAAAATATTTTTAAAATTTTATGCGCTACAAATTGACATATTGTTTACAAGACAACAAATGGCTTCTCTAAGATACTTTCTAAGACAGCTCATAGTTTAATTGATATTCTTTTCTAATCTATTCTACTGTGATATTTATTCCTAGTATCTGGGCAGACTGACAAGAGCTATATGGTTTTTATGAATAAACATCTGAAGAAACTAAGATACACAGCTGTCATACATGTATGTTTTCATCATTTATGATTCTCACATATTTCCCGTTATGTGCTGTCTTCAGAAGGTGCAGAATGCAATCATTGCTCTGCTAGCAATAATACAGGGACATTGTATAGGTTCCAAAGGAGGCATACTGCTGATCATGGTGGTATCCTTATCCTCTACCTTAATTATGCACTCTATTTGCATTATAGAGAGCACGATTGCTGCCAGGAACGGTTATGATGTCAATGCAATTACACTGATATTATGCTGTCTCAGCATTGTTCAAATGCAAAATCCTGACTATGCAAAATTTGATCAAAAAGGCAACTGGATATTTATATCATCCCTATCAAAAGGAGGTCAGGCATAAATCAAATGTGTACGCATAAATTCCTAAATAATTAAATACCACTTAGAAAACTTGCTAAAGAGTTAGCATATATGTACATTTGTTTCTGTGCTTTTTGACATTTGGTTTGAAATATATAATTGCTAATATTCAAACATTTGTGATTATGAAAATTGCAATTTAACATGATTCAATCTAGAAAAAAGAATGGCTACTCAATTTTTCCTATGTTCTTATCAATACAATGTTTGAGAGCTGATATTTTTATTGAATTTGATACCACGTGTTGAAAAATAAAGGCAAAATATCTATTTTAAAGAATATCTAAAATGTACATATGCTACTTAAGTATTTCAAGTTTATACATACCATATTATTAGGACTTCCAGATAAGACACTTGCCATAAAGTTAAATTATTATTTAGTTTATTCATGTGAACTGTCATTTCACTAAACACTTTCTTTATTTCAAGGACTATATTAGGCAATAGGAAAACAAACAAAAAGAAATAGTCTATTCTGATAAAATTTCAAGCTAAAAAACAAGGCAAATATGTAAATTGATATGTAATGAAAAAGTCTAATTATGGAAAGTAATTCTAGATCATTAGAATAGAGAAATATACATTGACTTAATTAATGTGATGACATTTGAACTAGGTCTTAAAGAATGATAGAAATTGGTCAGGTTATGAAATGGAGGGATGTTTTAGTAGAAAAAAATATGTATAAAAAGAAGGAGCCATAAGTCAGGTTAGTGAGTTAAAGATCATCAATGCCAAAAGATTCTTAGCATACTGGGAATCAGAAGAATGATGATGAAGAATGAAGTACAAGGGATGTAAGAAAGTTAAGGGTGAAAAAGTGGGATGAAAAATCACATCCCTTTAATGTCCGTGGTGTTTCAATTGTATGTTGTTGTCAACAGAGTTCATGAGAGCTTTGTAAGATAGGAAGTGTTGTGATTATTTCATACAGGAAACTCAGTGTCATGGGTAGACGGGACAGGACTGAACAACTTGTAAAAAGAGCAATCATCAAAGCTTCTTTCATTAAATGAGAACTAGAAAAATGTCACCTCTCAGTATGTGGAAGTCGGAAAGAATACTGCATAAGCTTTGAAGAAGCACAAAGTTAATATTGGAAGTTAGAATAGAGAAGATCATGGAAATCTTGATGATTTTCAGGAAAGAAGGATATACAATGACAAGTGAACTTCTGCTGAGCATCTCAGCTGCCAGGAGGTTTTCAGGTCATTGTCTGGAGACTCCCACACTGGAGGCAGGCAAAATCTTGCAGCTGATCTGCAAATGTCAGGATGTACCACTGTTATAAACAAACATCATTGTTGCTTGTCTTTCAGTTTTCAATCTCGGTCTTCATCCAGGAAGATGTGAAATCCATGGAGATAAACTTTCTAGCACTCTGTTACAATGTCCTCTCTTCCAACTACCTTCAATCTCACTCACCATCTTCCATCAGTGATATCATTGTTGCTGTCATTATCGCCACCTGTAAAATCTGTAGAAATCTATACTTGATAAAGTCAGCTCTCTGCCCATCGCCTGTCTTGAAAGTTTCCTTTCTCTAAAACCCCTACACTTTATATTATTCAATTGCATCTGTACTTTATTGTTGTCTTTATTTTCAACCACTATCCTTGTTTGCCTCCCTGCCAACGTAGATTAGAAAATCTATTCATTTTCATGTTTGCATCCTCATCTCTTGCTTTTCTTTCATCTACCACATTTCTCCAACAGACTTCCAACTCTAATTACAACTAGCCTTTGACTAATTCTCTGCCTTTAACCACACAGTTGTAAATGTCTATAGAAAAATACACAGCCATCTGGTCTGTCTTTAAGAAATCTCAAGTGGTCCCTCAAGGGTACTCAGTAAGCTTACTATATTAGTCTATTAATTTACTCTCTCACTTCCTTAGATAAATATTTTTCTTCTTACTTCTCTTCAGACCTAATGCTCCCTTCTCCCTATATCTTTCTCACAGAAAAAAAGTGACTGTGAAATTAGGAGTAAACAGGAATTCTCTCAATTTCACACCAGCCACTGAATTAACATTTTATATCTGTTGTCCTATATTCTGCCTGCTTTCCATTGAAATGGATAAGCTGCCCTTGTTCCTACATAGGGCAAGAGCCCTCATGTTGTTTGTAGGACAAACCTCTATTGCCTTCTCTAGTCTATTTTGCAATATTCCCTTCTGTCTCTTAAATCATTGTATTTGTCTTCTACCTATTGGATTGTTATCCTTGACATGTAAGCATGTTGTAATTTACCCTTCAAAACACTGTCTTGATCCCATGACCCGATTCTAGTATGGCCCCATGTGTTGTTCTTCTTTAGAGCAAAAGCCTTTAAAAATGTCCTTTGTCCAAGCCTTTGACTTCTGACATATCATTCTCTCCTTGGTCCACTCAAAACAGGCATCCATTCAATTATCATTAAGATCTCCAACTTTATTTTTTTCTTAAATCTGAGGCCAATGCTCATTTCTCCATGATGTCCTATGCCTCTGGGCATCACTTGACTCTGTAGATCACTTCTTCAGAATTTTTTCTGCTCTTTGTTTCCAAGAAACCGTAGTCTTCTGGCATTTCTTTCTATCTTTGCTTTTTCTCAGTAGTTATTTTTTTTCTTTTCAATTTTCTCTTTCTCTTTTCAACCGTTTAATGTTCGTGTTTCTAAGATTCCATCCTTGTCCTTATGTTCTCTTCACTTCTCCCTCTATACTCACTTCCTAGATCAGTGCTTTTTCAAATTGAGGCCTAAAACAAAGATTCATGAAGTCAATTTAAGGGATTATGATCAGATTTTTCTTTTAATAAAAAATATAAAATTTGAATGAAAATGTCAGTAAACATCACACATAGTAGATGTATAAGAAAGTGTTATTTTATAGCCAGACTGGAACAGCTCTGTGCAAATCTAGGAGGATGTTTGAAATCTTGTATTGACTCATTCAAGATAAGGATGAGTTTAAATAACCAGTAGTGTATAATCTTTTATTTAAGGGTCAAAAATTTCCTGTATACATCCAGGGGAAGTTTATTTACATTATTTCTAATATATAAATTGATATCTAACATACCTAACTGCTTATACAATGTAACATATTACACCTCAGTGTGATTAGTGAGGTATAACATAAGTCATTGGAAACTTTCTGGGCTCCTCTAAAGCGGTGGTCCCCGACACTTTTTTGGCATCAGGGACTGGCTTCATGGAAGACAATTTTTCCCAGGGGTGGAGGGGAAGATGCAGTCAAACCTCACTCCTAATGTTAATCTATATTTGCTGTCTCTTCCCAGTGCTAGCATTACCATCTCAGCTCCAACCCAGATCATAAGGCATTAGATTATCATAAGGAGTGTGCAATCTAGATCCCTCGCATGCACACTTCATGGTAGGATTCACACTTCTATGAGAGTCTAATGCCTCCACTGATCTGACAGAACACAGAGCTCAGAAGTTAATGCAAGTGATGGGAAACAGCTGTAAATACAGATGAAGCTTCACTCACTAACCCACCACTCACCTCCTACTGTGCGGCCCATTCCTATCAGGTCATAATAGTATCTGGCCAGTGGTGGGGGGCCCATGCCTGTGCGTATTGCAGTGGTTCATATATTAAAGATGAGGCATGCTCTATGCCACTTAGGAAGGACCCTGAAAAGCTGTGCCTAGAACTTTTTCCACCGTCAATGACTGTGCATTCTTTCTCTAGTTTTATTGCATTATTTAACTTCATTAAAGGTTTAACACGTGCATGACCTGCAAAATCCTGTGAAGTCTTTCAAATATTTAGTCTTGCATAATCAATGCAAGCAATTTTGTGAGACTTTTGTTTTAGCAGTGATACATGAATATGAGTTAAGAGTTAAGAAGCAAAATGTTTTTCATTATGGATAAAAATCTTGAAAAGTGCTGCTCCAGGTAATATTGCCCAGTCCCATTATTTTCATTGATACATGGCAACTCCCACTTTTATATCTATAACCACTTTTCTAAATTCTAGATTTGCATAACATACTGCATACTTGACATTGAATATATAATAGGCATCTCCACTGCAGCATAACCTGGAGTAAATTTTGATTTCTCCCATTAAATATGTTTTCTGGCAATTTTTTTCTATTATTACTACTTTCAATCACCACTTATTCAATTGTTCAGGAATTTTAAAAAAGTAATTTAAAAAATGAGAAACTAGAAGTTATTCTAGCCTATTTTCTTTTATATATATCCAATCTGTCAAATATATCAGCAAATTAGAATTTGACTCAGAATACCTCTCAGATCTCACACTTCTCTCCACTACCCTGGCACTGTCTTTGGCCAGGTAACCATCACCTTCCTGCCAGGCTGCCACGTGTATCGCTGTCTCCCTACTTTTCACGCATAGCACCTGCTCCAGTGTGCCACCAGGATTCCCCTTTGAAAGAGGGCACTCATTTCCCCCAGTTACTGGCAATGTTGATTGCTTATGGCTCACAGCCATGTCACTCTCTTACCACTAACTTTAGCCAAAGGGAAGTACATTGCTCATGGGGCAAATTACATCTAGTGACTGTCTGATTAGAGGATACAAAGGTCTAAACATCCTTTCTTCACTTTGGGACAACTTCAGAGGGTCAACTCCCAAGATGCGTGTGAGATTTTCTGAGATCGTTGTTGTACCTGTAGCAGTTTAATTTCTCCCTCTCCAATCTCTCTTTTATTTCTGTTTCCAGGAAACCAAACCTAAGATACCATGTTAGAATCATTTATCCACAGGGTGGTTGGAATGTCTTTTCATTAAAATGAGATCAAGTCACTTTTCTGTTCAAATATACAATGTCTTTTTACCACACACACAAAAAGTACTTGATGTGACTTTTAAGTCCCCAACAAATAATGACTCAGATTATCTCTCACTATTTTTTTATAAATGTCCTTTTCACTCATTCTATTCTAAATGTTCTGGCCACTCTTTATTTATTTATTTCTGGCAAAATTTCTTTCTCTGTTAAGGCCCTTGCATCCACAGTTCCCTCTAGCTGGAATGTTTTTATTCCTAATTTTGAAGGGTTTAGATTCATCCAATCACTTTAACTTTCAACTTTGATGTAACCTAGACCCTTTACTATACCTTCTGACTATTACATCTGAACCATCATCCCATTTCATTTCTGTGGCATTCTCCTTAATTTTATTAACAGCACTCATCACTAGGCTATTTTTTTACATATTTATTTATTTATGGAAGCTTATATGTATATCTGTATGTGTGTGTGTGTGTGTGTGTGTGTATTCTATAATTTTATGCTTCTCCAAATTGAAATCAAAACTCTATGAAAATAAAAATTTTATTTATTGTGTTCACAGTTGTACCCCAAGTACATAGAACATGACCTCTACCTTAGTAGGCTGACAATAACTACGTTTGATAAAGAGTGACATTTGGTTGACTGTCACTGATGTTAGTATAAAGCACTCCTTGATTAATATTTTTCTGATATCAGTTACTCCACACTTGAATTCTTTAGTAAATATAGTTGGACTTTCTGAAAGCCAGCAGAGAGGGATATTTGTGTGAAAGTAATTTATTAGTTCCCAGGAAAAACTGGTGGTTGTGAAAGAAAATAGGGCAAGAGAGGGAAGGAGCCAAGCAATGATACAAAAACAACTAGAGTTACAGGGAGGATACTCTTAGCTCCATCAACAAGGGGTAGCCTGGTAAGGGGGCAAGTCACACCTTAGAGCTGTGGCAGACAGTAACAAGGAACCATGAGTATTAATATTGCCTCACTGCTCAGACTTTAATTATAATCTGCCATTTGTGACATCAAATTCCTGATCAGCTGTGTAAAACATACAAGTACAGTCAGAACTGGCAGCCTGACGGCAGATCTTCAAAGCAAAGAAACAGGGGAGAGAAACTCTAAGAAGTGAAATGATGCCTATGGCAAAGGGATTTGAGGATCTATGGAGTCTTAAAGTCAAGAAAAAAATCTCTGCTATCGTGAAGCTTTGCATAGAAGCTTTAAAAGATCTAACGTGCCAATTTTCCTTACCTAAATAGACAAATTCAATTTATAGCCTATCAAAAAAGCATAGACTGCAGCACAAACACTAAAATACACATTTTAATATAAAACAGAATACTGATAAAATGATCACACTACGTATAACAATTGTGTTTATAGTAGAAATGATCATTAATCAGTGGCAGTGGTCAGAGAGGTGTCTTTTACAGCAAATGTGACTGGAAACAATGGATAGCCATATGGGATGAAGTTAAACTTCATCCTCTGTATACTATAATATTTATTTGAAGCTAGGATAAAGATAAAATATTAAAATACAATGATCACATCAATACACTATTAGAAAGCATGGATGAATAATAGCCTGAAGTTGTGTCTTTATAGCATATACCACAGAAAACATAAACCCTAAATATTGGATATTTTACTATATTGCATTTTACAAAATATGAATAAAATTAAAATCAAAATCAAAACAATTAAAATGACAATAATTAAGGGAGTTGAAGCCATCACATTAGTAACTATAAAGGTCAATGAATTCAACATAAAATATTAGCATGTATTATATTGCAATTTATTTCTCTTTTCTACTAAAAATAAGCCTCTGAGCCAACATTTCACATAATTTCTATTGTTCTGAGAAGATTTTAAAATATATGAAATTTAGTTTTTAATGATGTTTATTATTAAAGAGAAATAAATTCTCTTTTCCTCTCAAAAGGTACTACAAATAGCATTACTTTCTCATCCAAAAAAATACATTTTCCCAAAATTTTATTTTCTAAATTACATGTGAGTATATAAGCATATGTACATTTTAATCTTTACACAAGCATATGCATCACTGTAAATTAGAAATGAAGAATGACATAGAAGAGTAGTTAAAGGAAATGAAGAAGTGTTGATTAAAAAGGAGGAGGCTGTGAGGAAACAAAATAATTATGCACAAATATCTGAAGGTTTGAAATATGGAAAAGGCAGTTGTCTCATCCTAGGTTGTCACCAAAAGAGAACTGTACTAGTTGGTAAAAAATAAATTGCATGTGAGTGAATTTTTTTAATACTTCCATTAAAAAAGTAGAGATCACTTTTCCTCTCACCTTCTTTTTACAATAGCTATGGATTGTTATTTCGCCTGTGCTGTCAAAAAATTAATAAAAGATAATTACATCAACAGCTACATGGGCATAGCTCATTTTCCTTATATCCACTGACACTGCATTACTTGTATTAACAAATGGCTTCTAGTTTTCCAAAACATATACCCAATATTTTATGAATAAACCCAAACAACATTTTGTAATAATGCACCTAATATTTTTCAGATGTTATTATGGAGCTAGATAAATTATTTATTAATAATTTATGTTATGAACCTATTGTATTGAATACAATATTCAATTGAAACTATCTAGATTTATTTGCATATTTATTGTATTGGAAAAATGCAAAAAAAAAAAAAAAAACCTCAGCTAGTAAAATAATAAGAAATTCAAAAATGTTGTCCGCAATTTGCAATTGAAGATTGCTTTCCATGTAAGACATGGTTTGCATCAGGTCAATTTTCTCAGAGGTGAAAATTCATAAGAGAGTGAAATATATTAGTACTATATATATTGTTGACACATAATCTGTTATGTCTCTACTTATATAATTGTAACATTCTGAAAATTCTTGTACAAGGACACATATAAAATGTTAGTTAAAATAATAAGTACTGATTAATTCACTAACTTTTGTGCCACAGGTAATTAAGACAATTAGATATGGAAATAGAGTTGAATAGTGGCTACTACCTAAGATTTGAAGATTTCTGCACAGATACCACACAGACTTTTCTTAAAATTAAAGTATAAATACAGTACCAGAATACTCATTGAAATCAACATTTCTGTTTTATGTACATTTATCACTATCATTACAATAAATCTCACTCATTGTTCAGCTTGTCAAGGTTGAAAATAGCTGAACTATTCAAAGTTTCACATTTAGATATCTTGAATAAAACTAACATGAAAAACGTCTCATAAGTAAGTTTAGCATTTTTTTCATTTCAAGATCATTTTTACATGAAAGCACAAAAGGCATTATTTCAGAGAATAAACATCCAAGCCTCAGGCTCAAAAAATTTTATGCTCTTTTTTCGAGATCCTCTGCCTCCTGAGTAAAAGAAAGATTGAATAAGATGTTAAACATTTTATATTAGAATTAGATAATGTATTTGAACAATTGTTTAAGCTCTTGATTGCTACACAAATAGTACTTAATAATAAAATTTAATAATACATAAAGGATGAAATGTTCTATATGCCAAAGATATGTACAAGTTGGAATCTATACTTACTTTTAGCAAGCATCAGTATAGGGTTTATAGATGTTTTATACAGAAGTTCATTTGTAGAATTTTTCAATTGAGTCTTTTCTTTTGATAATATGTTAATTGTTTTTGCAGTTGGAAATTTCAGGATATCCCATTAAGGTATATATGTCAGAAATCAAAGCTAAGAGATATTTGACAAAGTAGATACTTGGTGCCACAAATATATATCACAAGGGCTTAGGAAACATAAAATAAAACACTAATTTTGCTTAATATGTATGACAAATTAGAACTGGACTAATCAGTAAAATTAACATAATTAAACTTCCTTTGCAATATTATTTACCAAGTCACAACTCAGAAAGAATATTTAACTGTTTAGAGAACATGGTAAATAAATTTTGAAAAGATTGCATTAGTTTAGGAATATATATTATTCCAGTGCAATAATGCCATATGCCTTTGCTGATAACAAATATTTTAATTTTGTGCATTAAACAAAATTTGAGCACACAATTAAGGAAAATAAAACAATAAAAGACAAATGAAAGTAAACTTCTTTAACAAAAAGTATAGTATATACAAACCACAAAATCATAATAACTAAAAAGGGATGAAAGTAAGTGGAGAGATTTAGTATTATGCAAACATATTCTTAAATCAGTCTATGGATTTAATTCAATCCCAAATTACATTCCAGTAGATTTATTTTTAAGTCATGACAAAATGACTTCACATTTAGCTCCGTATATGTAGACAACATTTAAACAGAGACAAATTTAAAAGTGAGGTTTTACTAACAAGAGAGCAAGACAGAAACCTGAACTATAATATTTGAACCAGTTAAATGTTAGTCAAAACATTGTTCAACAGCATCGTCATCATGTCTTTCATCATGATTCACTCACTCATTCATGCAGCATACATCCAGGGAACACTTGTCTTCTAATTAAGAATGATATAGCAGTGAACAAAATAGATGCTAAAAGCCAATCAACCTTCACTGAGTGACTTTTATGTAACAGGAATTTTACCATCCCCCTCATGCTTCCAAAATACATGACACACCAGGAACACATATGCAGAATTTTAATACAACACAGCAAGCAGCATACACTTCGTGTGTGTGCCCGTTCCACAAGCATGGTGCAAGTACTCCTAGATGTATGTTAGTCACATAATGGGTTTGTCTCACAGCTGATGAATCCTGGGCTTAGAAAAACCCAATCTGCTGGGTTCGGTAGCTCAGCCTGTAATCCCGCGCTATGGGAGGCTGAGGTGAGTGGATTGCCTGAGCCCAAGGATTCAAGACCCGCCTGGGCAACTTGGCGAGACCTCATCTCTACAATAAATCAAAAATTATCCGTGCGTGGTATCCCGCGCCTGTAGTTCCAGCTACTCGGAAGGCTGAGGCGGAAGGATCGCCGGAGCCCAGCAGGTGGAGGCTGCGGTGGCCGGGAGCGGCCACTGCACTCCAGTCTGGGCAACAGAGTGAGACTCCAGCTCAAAAACAAAAAAGAAAAAGAAAAAGAAAAAAAGAAAAACCCAATCGATTGTAATGAGGTAGAAGTAACCCTACCAAATCATTGTTCCCAAAAAAGAGATTATTGAAATGAACAGAAAGCAAATACACACTTTGAAAAGACAATCATCTTTATCTTCTAAGTCTGTTCTTTAAAAAGTTAGTGCAGAGCAAATTTATTAGTGTCTCTGCTCACACAAAATTTAAAGCACAAGACAGCCATGTAGATTTTCTAACCATAATTACAAATATTTAAAATTCCGGTTCTTGGTACTTTAAAAAAGCAAAAGTTGTTCAAGGAAAAAGCCTGGTGAAAGATTGATCACTTGTCATAGTTGTAAAAATAGGAAAGAAAGAGAAGATAATTCATGAGATATTTTTATAGACCAGACCTAAAGGAGATATATATCATTTTAATTTGAATTCAGTTTACTAGACCTCAAACACATGGTTGCTCATACTGCAAAGGAGGCTAGGTGATGTATTCTCTCCCAGGAATTAAAGGAAACAAGTTTTGTACCTAGCTAGGCAATCTCTGTTATGATATCCTAAGGGTCTGATCATCTAGATGAGTAGAGTTAATATTCCTGTGCTAGTCCCTGTAATAGAAAACACAATAGGAATATCATGTTGGAAGGAGATCATAAATGTGGTTTTAGAATTAGAAAATAAAAATTTGAGATTTCCTTTAGATATACAAGTGGTTCTGTTTAGTAAGCATTTAAATAGAATGTAAATTTCAGAGGGACCCAGGCTACAGTTATACATATGGAAGTTGTCAGAATATAGAAGTTATTTAAAGCCCCAATACCATAAGAGATTAAAAAGAAATGAGAGTCAGTAGAGAGAGAAAAATCAGACTTGAGATATTTGTCACTCCAACAATAAGAGGCATGATCTTTGTGTTTATAATGAGCACTTAACAAAATGACTCAAAAGATAAATCAATTGAACAGGAGAAAAGCCAGGCAAGTTTAGAGTCCTTAAGGGCAAACAAAGAAAGTGTTTTAATGACAGAGAAGGAATCAACTATATCAAATAGGACTGAAAAGTAAAGCAAGGTAAGTAGGGAGAATTGACTAGATTTAGAAAGACGAAGGTCATTGGTAACCTTACAAGAGCATTGTCTATGGAGGACAGGATGTGTAAATCTTATTGGAATAATTCAAGAATAAATAGAGAAGAGGACTTGGAAACAATGAATCTAAATAATTTTTTAAAAACACTCACTATGAAGGGAAAAATTGGGTAGTATAATTTGAGGAGAAAATTAGTAAAATGAGATTTATTTCTAAGATTGGAAAATAATAGCATGTTTCATGTTAAAAAGAATGATCTAGTAAGAAGTATGAACTCATGACAGTGAAGTGGGAGAAGACGATCTCATTGTCTATATTGCACAGTTGATTACTGTGGTACTGTCTAGCTCATCTATACATTTGCTAAATTCACCCACACATAAAATTGCAATTTTCTCAAAATCAAAAGCCGTGGCTTTTTTAGTATGGGTGGAAAAGGTTAATGATTTCATAGACTAAACAAAACATACAAAACTAGTAGAAAACATGATGCATTGTAGCCAATGTTTCTTTCAGATAAAAAATAGTTTTTGTAGTATTATATGATATATTTTTAGATATTTTACAGAATTCACACAGATCTTATACTGATTTATACTGAAAAGAATTATATTTGCATAATCATTAAACACAAATATAGTAAGAATATAATTTGATAAATGATGGTAAGGATTTTCAGGAAAAGGAAATTGGAAAGCAGATATTTTAGAAATGTAGGGGCATAGAGGGGAATATAGTTGTTGTTTGTTTTTTTAAGAAGTGATGGTATAAAAGAAGACAGAAAATATAGAGAGCTTTGATGGGAACCTTTTAAAGAGTATACAAACCTTTTTGTTATATGCCTAGATCAGTGTTTAATGTATAATTGAAAAAAAATGGTTGAAGTGCAAGAAAAGGGAGAAAATGACAAAAACTGCAGCAACTTGGAAATTATTAAAATTCTGAAAGTGAGAAGTCCAGGGAGGAGTTCAGAGCCTGAACAGTATCATAGGTTATCACATTCTTTGTTTACTAAAGGAGCTGCAAGATGTATTTCTCTTAATGTACTGTCGTTTGAATAGATACTAACTTAACTCAGAAAAAGATAAATTTTGCACTGCTATAAATTTTCAGTTTCTTCTGAAAACTTCACTATGGTAAATGCAATGTATAGTCAACATTGTTAAATATACACATATAAAAATATAGTAATGGTATTATTCCAAACAAATTCATCATGAGTAAAAGGGTATTTGCTGGTAAATTAGTGCTATTTGGATATTATTTTATTTTTTATTGACACATAATTGCACATATTTATAGCATAAAATTTGATGTTTTCATACATATATACATTATATAATGATTAAATCAGGATTTTTAGCATATCCGTCAGCTCTAGTATTTATCATTTTTTGGTTGTAGAGAACATTTAAAAACTTTGTGACTAGCTATTTTGTAGTATACAATGAATGTCTTAATTTCAGGTATAATCATCCTACCATGCAGCAGAACAACAGAACTTATTCCTCCTCTATAATTGTAACTTTCTGCTCACTGACAAATGCCTCCTCATTCTCTCCCTCTCTAGTCCCTTAAACCTTCTGGTAACCACTGTTCTACTTACTCTCCATTCCTGTGCTATCATTTTTTTTTTTTTTTAGTAAACCTCCAAGTGAGATCATGCAGTATGATTTTTTTTTTTATTTAACATAATGTTCTCTGGATTTGTCCATTTGCCTCAAATGACAGAATATCATTTTTTATGGCTGAATAGTATTCCACTGTAACAACATATGACATTTTCTTTATTCATTCATTTCAAATGGGCATGTGGGATGATTTCTAGTGTTGGTCATTGTGAATAATGCTGCCATAAACATAAAAGTGCAGCTATCTCTTTGAGGTACCGATTTTATTTGCTTTGGATATATACCCAGAGATGGGATTGCTGAATCATATGGTGGTGGTTATATTTGTAAGTTTTAAAAATATTGATTGACTGATTGATTGGATCAGAGTCTTGCTCTGTCACCCAGACCGAAGTGCAGTGGAACAATCATGGCTCACAGCAGCTTCAAGTTCCTGGACTCAGGTTTTCCTCTCACTTCAACTCTCAAGTGACTGAGACTACTGGTTAATTTTTTTCATTTTTTTGTAGAACTGGGTTCTCATTATGTTGCCTAGGCTCGTCTTGATGTCCTAAGCTCAAGCAATTCTTCTATCTCAGCCTCCTAAAATGCTGTGATCCAGGCATGAGCCAACATGCCTGGCCCTATTTTTAATTTTTTAGAAAGCTCCATGCTGTTTTCCATAATGGTTGTATGCTAATTTACATTTGAACTAACAGTGTGCCATTTTTTTTCTCCACATCCTCACCAATACTTGTTTTCTTTTGTCTTTTTAATAATAACCAATCTAATTAAATTTATGTAGTATTTCATTGTGTTTCTGATTTGCAGTTCTCTGATTAGTAGTGTTGAGCATGTAGCTGTTGGCTATTTGCATATCTTCTTTTAAGAACTGTCTTTTAAGATCTTTTGCCTCTTAAAACCAGATTGTCTTTCTTTGCAGCTAAGTTTCTTATGTAATATGGGATCCCTTGTCAGCTGTACAGTTTACAAATATTTTCTTGTGTTCTGTAGGTTGTCTCTTGACTCTGTTATTTCATTTTCTATACAAAAATTTTTTAGTTTGATTTAATCTTATTTGTCTATTTTTCCTTTCATTGCCTATGCTTTTGATGTCTTATCTAAAAACTTCTTGCCTACCCAATAATTTGAAGTATTTCCCCATGTTTTCATGTTGTCATACTTTTAAGTTTACATTTAAGTATTTAATCCACTTTGAGTTCATTTTTGTATGTGGCAACAGGTAGGGATTTAGTCTAATTCTTCTGCATGTAGATATTCAATTTTCTTAGCATTATTTATTGGAGAGATTTTTTCCCCCCAATGTGTGTTCTTGGCACCTTTGATGAAAATCAATTGACTACAGGTATATGAATTTATTTCTGGACTCTCTATTCTCTTCTGCTGATACATGTTTCTGTTTTTATAGCTGTACCATAAAGCTTATTATAGCTTTGTAGTATATTTTGAAATCAGGTAGTGTGGTGACTCCAGCTTTATTCTTTTTGCTTAGGATTACATTGGCTATTTGGGACTCTTTTATGGTTCTATATGAATTTTAGAGTTTTTAAAATTTCTGTAAAGAATCTCATTTGTACTGGGCATGGTGGCTCAAGTCTGTAATCCCAGCTATTTAGGAGGAGGAGGTTAGAGGATTGCCTGAACCCAGGGGTTTGAGGCCAGCCTGGGTAACTTGACAAGACCTCATCTCTCCAATAAATCAAAAGATTAGCCAGGTATGGTAGCATATGCCTGTAGTTTCAGCTCCTTGGAAGGCCTAAGGATGAAGATCCCCTGAGCCCAGCAGGTCGAGGCTGCGGTGGCAGAGAGCGTGCCACTGCACTCCAGCCCAGGCAACAGAGTGAGCCTCCAACTCAAAAAAAAAATAAATAAATAAAAGACTATTATTTGTATTTTAATAGGGATTTTATTGAATTAATTGACTACTTTGAGTAGGAATACCATTTAAAAATATTAATTGTTCCTATCCATGAATATGGGGTATCTTTCTGTTTTTTTGTGTGTGTTTAATTTCTTTCATCAACATTTTATAGTTTTCAGTGTAGAGAGCATTCACTTTTGATTAATTTTATTCCTAGGTATCTTTTTAAAAATAGTTATTGTAAATGTAATTTTAAAAGTTTCTTATTCATATAGTTCATATAGTATATAGAATTGCCCTTATTGTTATGTTAATTTTGTATTCTGCAGCTTTATTGAATTTGTTAGAAATGTTCTTAAATAAATATAGGTGAATGAAAAGTACATTACTCACAAAAGATGTTACTGTGTGATATTAAGGATTTGCCTTGATCATTTTTTATCTTGCATATGTAATAATAATTATATATATACTAAAACATTCATCTACACATATTTATAGAATACAATTTGACATTTTGATGCATATATACATTATATAATGATCAAATCAATGTATTTAGCTTATATATCAACTCATGCATTTATCATTTCTCATTCATATGCACATATATAAGGAAAGAAAGAAAGACAAAGAATATGTACTACATATAGTGAGGATAATTTTATTCCTGAACCATCCAACAATCAACACAGATACAAATAAAATTAATAAATTAAACAAAATACTGATCCCCTATTCTTTTTTTGTTTGTTTGTTTTTTTGAGTTGGCGTCTCACTCCATCGCCCAGACTGGAATGCAGTGGCCGTTCCCGGCCACCGCAGCCTCGACCTGCTGGGCTCCGGCGATCCTTCCACGTCAGCCTTCCAAGTAGCTGAAACTACAGGCGTGCGCTACCATGCCCGGCTAATTTTTTGATTTATTGTAGAGATGAGGTCTCGCTTGCCCAGGCGGGTCTCGAACCCACAGGATCAGGCAATCCACTCACCTCAGCTTCCCAAGGCGCGGGATTACAGGCTGAGCCACCGAGCCCGGCTTTTTTTTTTTTTTTTTTTTGAGTTGGAGTCTCACTCTGTAAACCATACTGGAGTGCAGTGGCCGCACCCGGCCACCGCAGCCTCGACCTGCTGGGCTCCGGCGATCCTTCCGCCTCAGCCTTCAGAGTAGCCGGAATTACAGGCGCGCGCTACCACGCCCGTTGATTTTTTTTATTTATTGTAGAGATGAGGTCTCGCCAAGTTACCCAGGCGGGTCTCGAACCCGCGGGCTCAGGCAATCCACTCACCTCAGCCTCCCAAGGCGTGGGATTACAGGCTGAGCCACCGAGCCCGGCTAATGATCCCCTATTCTTAATTGCTATCATTTACTTCTACTCAATATAATGTTAATAGAATACTATATATTCATCATAATAAAAATATTTTAAGAGTTGCGTATAATTTATTTTTTGTAATTTGTACCATTTTATTCATTATAAACAAATTTTAGAGTGTAAACATTCTGATAATTTAGAAAAAATAAATACCATTGTGGTTATTAGTGGTTCAGAAAGCATTTGGAAGAGTTAGGCCTTCAAATGTGGATTAAAATTTGGGTGTGAGAAAAAAAATGGGAGAAAAAAGAATTGAGGCATCTTTTTTGTTGACAATAATGAGCTGTATTTTGGGAAAAAAATTATTTGAATAAATAGCGAAGCTTGTGTTATCAGAAGGTATGTGAAAGAACACATCAGACCATAGGTGACATGTTTTGAAACTTATTCTACATTTTATACTTTAATGTCACTAAGTGCATTTTCATTTTGGTTATTTGCATTTAGTATAATCTTTATTTCAAGCCTTTTATAGACTACAGCTTACATCTTCAATTTTAGCCTCCTTCTAAAAAATTCTTTATTTGTTCAGCAATTCATTTTTCTAAATTTCACACTCTGACCTCTAAATCCCCAAATTTAAACTTTGCTCCCAACTCTAAATTTGCATATTAGATGTCATTTCATATTTGCACTTAATTTACTTGTTTGTTCTCATCGTTGTTTTACTGAGATACACAAATCTATAGTTTATTTTGTTCAAAGACACAAATACACACCTATGCAAAATGTTCTATTACTGCTCCTAAATTTTTAAAACAATTAATATCCTCTGCAGGCATTGGTCTTCTAACATACAATTTAGTTTTGTCTGGTACCTTTACACTGAAATTATAATTAAGATAAAGTAAAGCAATGACAAAATATCAACTTCAAAATAATTGTGCAAATATTTCATGTTAATTTTAAAATATGACTGAACAGTTACAACTATTTGCACCTCTATAAATCTTGCATTTCTATATCCTGAGTTATACCACCAACTCCAACCTTTTCTCACTGTACACATGCATACACACACACACACATAGACACACACACGTAGAACAGAGAAATGCCATAAGTCTGACATTTCTTACATTTTTCAAGGTAAAGCAATTCCATTTTAAATATACTTTGTGTGATTTGATGGTAGCCTTCAGCACCTTTCAATTGGGGACAACCACTGTAGAGCAACAATAGCAGTAAATAGTTCAGGGCTTCTCTTACCTATACGAATTTTTCCACCTGACTCTTATCAAGGTATAATGAAAGCATTATTAGTACTAATGAAAGCAAAAAGAATTAGGAAAAACACAAACAAACAAAAAAAAACTTTATTCTAGGCAATTTTCATAATGAATACCTAGCAGGAGAAAAACAGTACATGTGTGAATATTGTGAAATATTACTGGGATTTATATTTAATTAATGTGAATATTATTTCTATTGTCTAGGTGTGTAAAGGCATTTAAGGGAGCGGCACATATCATCAAATGTTCTTGAAACATTCACAACCCAACTCACTCCCCATCTTAGTGATGCATTACCAAAGGAAACCATGAGTATCTCAGTACATAAATTTAATTAAAATGCAGACACATGAGTATGCATCTGAGAATAGTGAGATCCTGGAGAAAAATAAACTATCAAATGCTGCAATGAAAAATAAAGAAGCAGCAAACTTATAAATCTCATGGATAGCAAGTAAGGTGACAAGCAAATGGACAGCCTGAATGAAGAGACAAGAGAGTGCATTGAAAGGAAGAATACAATGAATACAAACACTGAACTGAATTATTTGTCAATTGCAACAAACAAGTTTGAAAAGTAAACTAGATGAGTATGAACATTGAGCAATGAAAATGAAATGTTATTTAATAGAATGTGATGAAAGAATATTAAATAATATTGAAGTAAAACAATGATAAATTTAAGCCATTAATTATTTCAGTTGAGGATGAAGAAATACCATTCCTTGTCACAAGTGGGCATTATTTGCATAACCCCATCAGGCTTGGTCTAAGATGCATGACAATACTCAAGGCATTGTACAACAGCTGTTATTTAAAATTAGTTATTTTAAAAAAATAATATATAACCTGGTCAGAACATTTTAGTAATATAGCTATATAAAAACAGCAAGAGACCAAAGATATTAGTTTTAATGAAATTCTCTCACATTACTTGAAACATTTTTTTGAAAGCACAAACCTTTAAGTAATATGCATATATTCTTATATTTTAATTTAAAAAATGTAAAACAATACGTCTTACTGAGAATTATATCCAAAAGAAATTGAACTAATACCAAGTAAGAAAAATTTTGTAAGTAGATTATTCACAAGTAAAAATCAACATTATTAGTGTTTGGTGTTATGAGATTTTCTAATTAAGTTTATTTTCCATTTACATTGGAAAGACTTGTGAGTATGTTTTAATATTGTCACATTAATTTTGTTTCCACCTAGTTCTTTTTTTGCATTTTATTTCATATTTATGTTGTCTATTCTGTCCCAAGAATTTCAGATAAAAGTGGCGTATATTTTCCAATGTTCTGTAGCTGCCTATATTGTGACGGATTTTGGGGGGGGCTTCATTTATTGATATTTAACAGTAATAAGCCTGTCTCTTCCTAAGCCTTTCATATTATTTTGAAATAAACAAATAAGAGAAGTCCATTAACATGATAAAGATCATAATTATAATGAATTTGTACAGTAAATCACTTAATTTGATTTAGTGGTTAGATGAAAAGGGAATCGATATAAAAACTGAGCATAGTTAGCTGATGCATATAGAAGGCTTGACTAAGATTCATTCTTATATATGTTTTCTGAAAGCAAAATTTTCTCTAATTTTTAAAATTTATTAATAAAGTTTGATCTCTGTGCGCTATCCTACTACATTCTAGTAAAATATTAAAATAAAACTAGCATAAACCATGAATGAAATATACCACATTGAACAAGAGTCCCTTTTTTATCCATAGTTTAAATTAATGCAAGTCTTTAATTTTATTAATTTAGGACAATTTTAAAAATATATATGTGATTTTTTTTATTTTTTATTATTTTTATTTATTTTTTATTATAAAGATGTGGGGTATAATTCAGGGTTAGCTATACAAACGTTGATTAGGCAGGTACCCTTGTTGATGAGGCATGCCCCTCCCTGCCCTAGCAGTTGCCCTCAACTGCCAATCCCACGCTCCTCCCCTGACAGTTTCCCAATACTGCCAATCACTTTCTCATAGTATTATAAATGTTCAAGGTCCACTTATGAGTGAGAACTTATGGTACTCTGTTCTTTGTTTCTGTGATAGATCACTGAGTATGATTGACTCTGAATCCATCCAAGTTGCTGCAAAGTCCATTATGTTTGTCCTTCTTTATGGTTGCATAATATTCCGTTGTGTATATGTACCACATCTTTTTTATCCAGTCCAACTTCGATGGGCAGAATAATTGGTTCCATGTTTTTCTTGTGTGAACAGAGCTGCAACAAACATACGTGTACAGCGGTCTTAACTGAAGAAAGGTTTGAGTTCCTCTGGGTATATTCCCTATAGGGGGATTGCTGGGTCATATGGAAGGTCAATTTCTAGTTCTTTCAGAAATCACCACACTGTCTTCCAAAGAGGTTGCACTAGTTTGCATTCCCACCAACAGTGTAGAAGCATTCCTTTTTCTCTGCATCCTGGCCAACATCTGTTGTTGTTGGTTTTATTAATAATGGCCATTCTTACTGGGGCTAGGTGGTATATCAATGTGGTTTTGATTTGCATTTCTCTGATGATGAGTGAGGCTGAGCACTTTTTCATGTGTCTGTTGGCTGCCCATATATCTTCTTTTGAGAAGTGTCACCCCTCCATTTCAACACAGTTTTGGAAGTCCTAGCTAGAGCAATCAGACAAGAGAAGGAGATCAGCGGTATCCAAATAGGAAAAGAGGAAGTCAAGTTATCCCTCTTTGCAGATGGCAAGATTCTATACCTCAAAAACCCAAGAGAATCTGTCAAAAACCTCCTTGCACTGAGAAGTGTCTATTCATGTCTTTCGCCCACTTTTTAATGGGGCTGTTTTTTTTTTCCGGTGCGTTTGAATTCCTTGTAGATCCTAGATGTTAGGCTTTTGTCAGATATACAGTTGGCAAATATTTTTTTCCGTTCTGTGGACTGTCTCCCTGCTCTCTTGATGGTTTCTTTTGAAAAGATTTTGCTCTAAGAATTATGTTACAAAGTTAAAAAGAAAAACTACAACCTGAGAGAAAATATTTGCAAACCACATATTCAACAAAGGACTTATGTCTAAATATGTAAGGAACTCTCAAAACCATTAAAAAAAATAAGTACATGAAAGGATGTCCAATATCACCAATCATTACAGAAATGCAAATTAAAATCATGAGAGACCCCTACACACATAGCAGAATGACCCATGTAAAAAACAGCAATAAGGCCAGTCATAGTGGCTCATGCCTGTAATCCCAGCATTTCAGAGGCCAAGGCAAGAGGATCACCCAGGAGTTCAGGACCAGCCTAGATAAAATAGAGAGATCACGTCTCTACCAAAAATCAAAACCTTTCCCAGGCGTGGTGGCACATGCCTATAGTATAAGTTACTCAGGAGGCTGAGGTGGAAGGATTACCTGAGCCCAGGAGGTCGGGGATGCAGTGAGCTGTGATCATGCCACTGCAGTACAGCCTGGGCAACAGTCAAAACTAAAAAAAAACAAACAAAAAAAAAAAAACCATGATAACACCACATACTGGCAAGGATGCAGAAAAACAGTATCACTCGTACATTGCTAGTGGGAATGTAAAATTACAGAGTGGTGTAGCCACTCAGCACAATCAGTAATTTTACCCACAAAGTTGAAAACTAATGCACAAAACAACTATGTGAACCTTTATAGCAGTTTTATTCATGATAACCAAAAACTGGAAACAAGTCAAATGTCCTTCAACAGGTGAAGGGTTAAACTGTGGCAAATCCATTCCATGGAGTACTACTCAGCACTAAAACGGAATGAACACTGATAAATGCAACAACTTGGATAGGCCTCGAGGGAATTATGATAATCTCAAAAAGTTATATGATATGTGATTCCATCTATATGACATTATTAAGGCCAAGTGCAGTGGCTCACGCCTGTAATCCTAACACCTTGGGAGGCGACGGTGAGGGGATGCCTCAACCCAGAGATTTGAGACAAGCCTAGGCAACTTGGCAAGATCTAATCTCTACAATAAATCAGAAAATTAGCTGAGCGTGGTGGACTGTGCCTGTAGTCCCAGCTACTTGGAAGACTGAGGCGGAAGGATCACCTGAGCCCAGCAGGTTGAGGCTCTGATAGCTGTGATTGTGCCACTACACTCCGGCCTGGGTGACAGAGTGAGACTTCAACTCAAAAGAAAGAGAGAGAGAGAGAGAGAAGGAGGGAGGGAAGGAATGAGGAAAGGAAGGAAACAGAGAGGGAGAAGGAGGGAAGGAGGGAAAGGAAGGTAGAGGCCGGGTGTGGTGGCTCATGCCTGTAATCCCAGCACTTTGGGAGGCCAAGGTGGGATGATTGCTTGAGCCCAGGAATTCGAGACCAGCCTGGGCAACATAAAGAGACCTCATTTGTACAGAAAAATTTAAAAAGTAGCTGGGTGTGCCATAGTCCCTGCAACTGAGAGAGAGAGAGAGAGAGAGAGAGAGAGAGAGATGAGATTACATTTCCAAAAAACTTTTTTTTTTAGTCAGGGTCGCACTTTTTTGTCCAGATTGGAGTGCAGTTGAATGACCATGGCTCACTGCAGCCTTGACCTCCTGGGCTCAGGCAATCCTCCTGCCTATCTCCTGAGTAGCTGGGACTACAGGTATGCTGTTATGACCAAGGTCAGGCAGGTAACTAAGGTGAAAGTTTTAAACAAAATGGAGTAAGCTGGTTAATATTATTATTTTGCTAGCAATTTGATTCTATTAACTGATTTAACTCATTTCAGTGCACTACCATAGCCTGCTAGTTTTTTGTTTGTTTTTGTTTTGTTTTGTTTTGTTTTGTTTTTGTAGAGACGAAGTCTTAGTATGTTGCCCAGGCTGGTTTTGAATTCCTGGGCTGAAGCAATCCTCTTGCCTCAGCCTTCCAAAGTGTTGGGATTGCAGGCATGAGCCTCTGCACCTGGCCCAAAAAACTTTTTTTTTGTTATGGGAGAGAGAATAGTGGGGGAAGGATACTGCTTTCTATCTATTGACCATTATGTTTGACAGTCAAATATTCCAATACACACACACACACACACACACACACACACACACACACACCAGTCACAGGGATTCTTATACAAATTGAACTAGGAAGAGAATTTCAGATTTGTTCATCTGGCCATAACTAATAAGATAATAAAGGGAACTGCAAATGAATTGGAGCAAAAAAATCTTTGCATGTTGCATAAAGCTCTTGTGATCCAGCCTTTTCTACAATGGTTCCTGGTGACGAGGGCACAATTGGTGTGCTATGAGATGTGTAATGTGACAGTTTGAGTAGCTCCCTGTGTCTGGTTGTGATGTTGGCAGCCTTTGTGCACAGTCTGGACTCATTGGGGGGCTTCGGCTTTATTCCTTTTTGTCTCTCGCTTCTTGATGGAGGTACGCTGAGTAGGAAGCAGGCCCTGAGTTGAATATATAATTACCCTGGGAACTGAAGCTACACCAATCCCTGGGAATGTGGCCCATGGCCCCCACATGTCTATTGTAAAAGTTCTTCTTGTACACTTTTCTTAGTTCTGAATGTGTCTGAGTTTGACTCAGAAAGAGAGAGAGAGAGAGAGAGAGAGAGAGAGAGAGAGAGAGAGAATATGTGTCCCTGCATGAGTATGTGCTTATTGGTTAGCTGATTTGTCCTTGAGGATGTAAGCAAAAGAAAATGTGGGGCACTTTATACAAACAACCTCACATCCTTCAATTTTCTGGTTTGTGCCTCTTTTTTTTTTTGAGTCGGAGTCTCAGTCTGTCACCCAGGCTGGAGTGCAGTGACACACTCACGTCATGGCCACTGCAGCCTCGATCTGCTGGGCTCAGGTGATCCTGCCACCCCAGGTTCCCAGTTTATTAATTAGGAGTCAACTATAAATAAGTATAGTAGAAGAAAGGCAATTTCTGAAAAACTTCCACTTACCCCAGTGCAAGTCACCATATCTCTTCCACGGGAAACTAAGATCAGCATATATGACACTGCTGAAATCCGATTCTCTGTCTCCATCACCTTCATTTCCTCCTGGTCTAGATGATCCCAAACTGTGCCCAGTGGTCTTTCTGGCATGCTTGAGTCATGGATTGCCTCTTCATTCTATCTTACATTGTCCGTCCATTAGTGTTCTTTCGTTGACACTGGATTGAAGTGTACTGAGAGTTTCTGCCCCTGGCTTCTATTCATGCCACAGCCCTCCTGGAGATTCTGTCTGTCTGATGTGCAGACCGGCAGGGCCTTCTAGACAACCATCCTGCTGCAGATGTCTCCAGGCTTGCCTTTAGCAAAGGGGTTTAGTAAAGTGGGAGGTGGAGAAAAGGGGCAGAGTCCAGATTCTAATTTAATGTGGGAAAGCTTCAATAAAGGTCGCAACACAAATTTGCAAGAATACCAAATCACTTGGGTCCCAAATGTTGTTCTGGAGACATGGCTATAAGATTTTTTTTTTTTTTTTTTTTTTTTTGAGTTGGAATCTCACTGTCACCCAGACTGGAGTGCAGTGGCATGCTTCCGGCCACTGCAGCCTCGACCTGCTGTGCTCTGGCAATCTTTCCGCCTCAGCCTTCCAAGTAGCCAGAACTACAGGTGCGTGCTACCACACCCAGTTAATTTTTGATTTATTGTAGAGATGAGGTCTGGCCAAGTTGCCCGGGTGGGTCTCGAACCCGCGGGTATAGGCAATCCACTAGCCTCAGCCTCCCAACGTGCTGGGATTACAGGCTGAGCCACCAACCCCAGCCAGTTATAAGATTCTTAGAGAAGTAGAGCGAATGCATTTTCAACATCTGCTCAGTTATCTGGTATCTGAAAAAACAATAGGAGATCTGGAAAATGTAAGGATGGTGACTTTCCAGTTAACAAATCTAGAGCTCTATTTTAGCGTTGATTTCCTGGGAGAAAAGCTAGTCCAGTCAGTTTGATTACTATCTTCTTATGGGTCTTCTATATATATATGCATCCTTCCCTTTTTACCCTTGACTGATTTCACCAAATTTGGGTAGAAAGCTTTAATCCTGAAGTAGAAATGTAATGATAAAAGTATTTTTGAAACACCCCTACTAAATCCATAAGATGGCATGAAACTCTTCTAATTACTGATTGCTTTTTGGTTTCACTTATAGGCAGTATTCTAAGATGACCATCAATGACCCAAGCCCTTGTATAATCCATTCCCCCATGGAACCTCATTCCTGTGATTGAGTTATATCATATGGCAAAGGTAAAGGGAATTTTCAGATGTCATTAAAGTTTCCAGTCAGTTGACTATAAGTTAATCAAATAGGAGATTATCCTGAGTGGACTTTACCTAATCAGGTGAGCCCTTATAGCATGTCTAGAGCAAGCGATTCTCCTGCTGGCCTTGAAGAAGCTAACCACCAGTAATTGTATAGCTGTGTATAGTTGCAAGGAGATGAATTCTTCTAACAACTGTGTGCACTTTGAAGAGTACTCCAAGCCTTACAAAAGATTCCAGCCTTGGTCAACACATTGATAGCTGCTTTGTGAAATGCTGAGCAGAGTGCCATGCTCTGACTCCTGACCCATGGAAACTGTGAGATAATAAATGTTTTGTTGTAAGCCGCTAGGCTTCTGTCAATTTGTAATACAGCAATAGAAAAACAAATACACAACTTAATCTCCAGAAATGTGTCTTGGCTGTTTTGGAGTGGCTATTTTGTTACCTTGCTTTATTGTCAGTCTTTTTTTTTTTTTTTTTCCCTTCCGGCCACTCCTTATTGTCAGTCTTTTTCAATATGCCCTACCAACTAACAGGAATCAACAGAACAAACCAACCAACAAACCAACCAAAAACAACAAAAAAAAGCAACCCTTAACACCAGGTTCTGAGTCTGTATTTTGTATATCAAAGGGGAAATAGTATACTTATAAACTCCTATCTTAATCTTCCATTCCTGGCCCAAAATATAAATTTTCTCCATAATAGATAATGTATTACCAAATCCTGTTAAGTCTCCAAACTATATCCTGATCTGTCTTTTCCTTTCTTTTTTTTTTTTTTTTTTTTTTTGAGTTGGAGTCTCACTCTGTTGCCCAGACTGGAGTGCAGTGGCTGCTCCTGGCCACTGCAGCCTCGACCTGCTGGGCTCCGGTGATCCTTCCGCCTCAGCCTTCCGAGTAGCCGGAATTAC
>CAUYQG010216418.1:0-14667 GCA_963574415.1 Tarsius wallacei | reverse complement strand
GGGGGCGTGTCCCAACATGCCCAACTCGGTGTGTGAGTGTGTGCATGTGTGTGCATGTATGTGAGTACGCGCGTGTGTGTGAGTGTGTGTGTGCTGTGTATGTATACACAGGTGTGAGTGTGCCCATGCACGCACATGTGTACATATGTGTGGATGCATGTGTTGTGAGTGTACATGTATGCATATGTGTACATGTGTACATATGTGACAGTATGTACATATGTGCACATGTGGGTGGGCATATGCATGCATGTGAGTGTATATGTGTTCACATGTGTACATGTGCTTTGTGTATAATACATGTGAGTGTGATTGTGTGCTGTTGCTGGCCCTGCCTGCCGCCCACCAGTCCTTCCCACAGAGATGGCCATTGGCACGTTCTGCACTGGTCTTCCTAAGAAACCAGTGATATTGTTTCCATTATACAGATGAGGACTGTGAGGCAGAGGGGCTGGGTCACTTGTCCAGGGTCCCAGAGTAGCTGGCAGTTGGGATGTGGATGCAGGTTGTGTGTGTCCAGTGTCCACATGTAGTCCTCAGCATCACTCTTGTGTCACCACAGTGGTCTCTCTCCAGGCAGAGGGCAAATTTTGCTGTCCAGGATAATAAAGATAACACTAGCCAGCCTTGGTGGCTCACACCTGTAATCTCAGCAATTCGGGAGGCTGAGGCAGGAGGATCACTTGAGGCCAAGAGTTCAAGACCAGCCAAGGCAACAGAGCAAGATCCTGACTCAAGGAAGAAAGAAAAAACTAACTAACTTCTCCCTCTGGGGCAGTTTTGGGTAGTTTGCTAGCAGTCCCTTGGAAAGATTGAGGTTTCTAAAACACAAGTTTAGCTGTGTGCAAAGCATCCACCTAGTTCACTCTTCATTGCCCATGGGCTTGGAAGAGCCAAAGGAAACTCCTACCACCTGACCTCTCAGAGGAAATCTCAAATTCTTTCCCCAGAAACTATGTAATAATTACTTACTAATTAGTGAATGCAAAATGCTTGCTAACTTTTCAGTGGGGACTCTTGGCAGACACCATCATACCCAAGTGAACGCGTTCTCAGCTCCAGCAGTGGCCGGGTGGGCTCTATGGGCCTCCAGTGGGAGGCCATGAGAAGACAGGCTTGCTTCCGGGGGTCTCCTTCTGGAAACACAACAACCACAGGAGACAGAAGAAGCTACAGTGTGGGCCATTCCACAAAGACCCATGAAGGCTGGCATCAACGGGGGCATGGGCCTGGCTCTGCAGAGTCTATGGGGACATTGGCTCCTGATGTTTAAGGTTGACTGCAGTTACTTGGAACTATTTTGTTTACTTTGGAACTATTCCCCGGGGTGTGGAGGGAGCAGGCATCAGGTCAGCAACCCATTCCCAGTGGGGCAGAGAACAGTTGTGTGGAGGGTGAGCCAGAGGAAGTGCACCCGGGCACGCAGGCGGGCTCAGCAATGGGGGAGCTGTAGGGAGGGGATACGGGGGACTCTGTCCTATGTCTGCCACTTCGCTGTACACTGGAAATTATCTCAAAATAAAAAACTGGGTAAAACGCATGCACAAAGCAATGTATGTGTTCCCCATAGGGGCTCACGCAGGCAGGGGAGTGTTTCGGAAAGGTCTGGAAGGACTGCAGTGTCCAGCCAGAGCAAGCCTCAGCAGAAAGAGGACTGAGCAGCACGTCCCCTGGGCTCCAACAGTCACATGGCGCAGGCCTGCAGGCGCCTGTCAGAGTGCTGCCTCCTGGTGGCCGCAGTCGGCGACTTGCGGGAAAGCCCAGCCCACGGGTACCGTCCACCAGCCACTGCCCGGCATCCTCTAAGGCTGTTACTGGGGACACACTGACCTTTTCATAACTGAACTGCCTTCGCGGGTTCCTCCACTGGGGAAGTCAAAGTGAACCTCGGCCATCATGTCTGAGCACCCACTGTGTGCAGCAAACCTAAGTGTGGGAGAGATATCTCAGCGGACGCCCTCACGATGTGGGTGGGCCTCACTGTCACCATTCCCTGATCATGAATGGGGAAGCCATGAGGGCAAAGTTACCCATCCAGAGTGAGCTGCTCCTCGGGAGTTTGGGGGTTCGTGCACGGTCTCAGAGGAGCATCCAGGTCGCCTGGGATCGCGTCCTCTCTGGGGGCCCACGCCGTCCTATCAGTGCCATACACTAATCCCCACGTCCATCACTCCGGAGTCCTGGTGAGTGCCCACCCCCTTATGCCCCAGTGCTGCTCCCACATGGCCAGGGCCCCTGGCATTTCCCTCCCACAGGCCAGGAGGCTTCAGGCTGGGAGCAGGTGACCTCCTGAGGCTGTGCTCCTTAGAGGCAATAGGATCCCAGAATTCCCTACAAAATGGTTCCAGGCCTACTTTCCAGGGCTTCGCTATCACTCTCTGGGCCATACCCCCATGGGATCCTCCCCCCTTGGGGTCCTCAACCCCTCACAGTGCCAGGCAGAGCTGGGTCATCCAAGAAGGGAGAGTTTTGGCTGATGCTCTTGAGACACACCACATCCCAGAGAGCCCGGGTCCCTCTAAGGCAGCCCATGCCCCACTGTTCAGGCGTTTCTGTCAGGAGGAAGCTGGGGCGGGTCTCGCGGAATCATCCACTGGGTTAGTAGATACTTTAGATCACTTGGCATGTGTGAATGCTGACAGCTCAGAGGCCTAGCTGGGTTTTGCCAGGCAAAGGTGCAGGAAGAGGTGTGGCCATCTGTCCCCTCTCATCATCACCCAGGCACCAGGGTCCTGCTCAGGCATGGGCCCTGTATGGGAGCTGAGAACTCAGTAGTGTCCTCAGGGGTGTCCCCACCCCAGGGACCCTGTCTGGGAGGGCAAGGTACAGGGCTCAGGGCTCCCCTCCTCAGGCTTCACTTCTCCATGTGGATTGCAGGACAACGCATGGTCACCACTGTGGTTTCTTGCCACTGGGGTGTGCAGAGAGCACTTTATGGAGGGGTGTAGGAGGGAGCAGCAGTGAACAGGAGCGGATGAGGGGTGGTGAATGAATAAGGAAGGGGCAGGAGTGAATGAATGAGTGGGAGAGTGGGTGGTGAATGGGTGAGGGAGGGGCAGGAGTGAATGAATGAGTGATGAGTGGGGAACGAGTGAGTGAAGATGCCCCACACGCACCCATACTGGACAGGGGATACCTGGGGAAAGAGGCCTGCCCTGAAGGGCTTCAGCCTGGTGCCCCTGAGGGTCTCAGCACGGAGAGCAGTGACTGTGAGTATGCCATTGCTCTCCAGCCTGGGTGACGGAATGGGATTCCAACTCAGAAAAAGAAAAAAAGAAAATGGTTATCCAGGCCAGGCCTGCTGGGCTCAGGCTATCCTTCTACCCCAGGCTTCCAATTAGCTGAACTACAGGTGCATGCTAGCATACCCGGCTAATTTTTTGATTTATTGTAGAGATGAGGTCTCACCAAGTTGCCCAGGCTGTTCTCGAACCCATGGGCTCAGGCAATCCTCTCACCTCGGCCTCCCAAAGTGCTGGCATTACAGGCTTGAGCCACCACACCTGAACTGGATATCTATTTTCTAATTTCATGTGGCCCCCACACACACTCCCAGGCACCCTCGAGATCCCCACGGAGGTGTGACCTCCAGCCCCCACTTGGCCTTCTTCTCCCAACCTCCCTGACTGGTGACATTATTGCCGCTGTGCATTGGCATGTCTGTGCCGCTCTCACCCAAGCCACAGTGTCCCCAGCACATGATGTCACTCCCCTGCCCCCCAGGAAGCCAAGTTTACTGTCTGTAGCTTTGAGACAGCAGAAGATGAGAAAGGGGACTCCGGGCTCCAGGGCTGTGTGGGAACTGGGGTGCTGTCTGAAGCCACCGACTCCATGGCGACTAGTGGCAGTAGCCATAGGACTCAGATCCACCTTGAACGTGATGTGATCCCTTGCACCGCTTTTTGCTTTTCCCCAGCCCAAAATATTCCAGACTGTCCCAGAACATGCTTCCACTTTTCAGTCCTTGATGGCCGCCGTCCTCAGGGCATACCTTTTGTTCCGGGAGAAGCCTCAGCCTGCTAAGGTAATACTGCCTCGTTTCTTTGAAAACAGGAAGCTGGTGGGGAGGGATAGAGGAATGAAAAATCACCAAATCACCTCTCAGGTACAAGGTGCCCAGTGGGTGGCCGGTACACTTAAAGTCCAGGCTTTTTTGCCACTATAAAATGCAGTCATGTATCCAAAACTACTTGTATCCCCTAAAGCTGTTGAAATAAGAAATAAAAATTTTAAAAAATTAAAAGTATTGCTGGGACGTGGTAGCGCGCACCTGGAGTTCCTGCTACTTGGAAGGCTGAGGCGGAAGGATCGCCGGAGCCCAGCAGGTCAACGCCAGGGTGGCTGGGAACGTGCCATTGCACTCCAGTCTGGGTGACAGAGTGAGACTCCAACTCGAAACAAACAAACAAACATAAAAGTATTGCTTAAAGTAAAAAATACACACACACACACACACACACACAAAGACATATACATATAAAGGAAGCTGGGATGAACATGAATGTGCTTTTATTTCCAAACGTATGTTCTATTATTTACTTATTTATTTGAGTCAGAGCCTCAGTCTGTCATCCAGGCTGGGGTGCAGTGGCATGATCACAGCTACCACAGCCTCGAATTCCAGGGCTCAGGCAATCCTTCTGCCTCAGCCTCTTGAGTAGCTGGGATTACAGGCGAGTGCCACCACACCTGACAAATTTTTAATTTATTTATTATAGAGGTGAGAGCTCTCTATGTGGCCTACGTTGGTCTTGAACTTCTGGGCTCAGGCAATCCTCTCATCTCGGCCTCTCAAAGTTGCTGGGATTGCAGGCATGCACCATCACACCCGGCTCCAAATGGATTTTCTAAATGTCTTTGCCCAATGCCTCTCAATGTGGAACAAGTCACAGCAGCCTCGCAGAAGGCGACTGTGACTTAGCTCATTGGCCCACGTGGTCTCCAAGGAGACCCCTGCACCACGCCCCAGGCACTGACCGCTGCCTTGTGCTCTGATGGTGTGTGCAATGACTGAGGCAGAGGTGACCATGACCCAGTGAGGTAGGTATCATTGGCCCATTTGACAGATGGGGAAACCAAGGCATCAGTGTGACCTGGCCTGGGCAAGGCTCGTCCGACGGGGCAGAGCCATGGTCCGACTCCGGGCCATGAGGTTTCTGAGGTGCCGGCTGTCAGTGTTCTGCAGCCCCGCTGCTGTGTTCCTGCCTTGGTGGGGCCCCGGGTCCAAGGGCCAGAGTCATCTGCCTGTCGTGGGTCCCTTGGCAGCTTCTCCCTGGTACCGAGTCTGGGAATTCCAAGCCCCTTCCTCTGCAGCAGCTGTGCCACTCCTGCCCAGGGTGTCCTCCAGTGCCTCCTGCTGACCCGCGCTCCCTGCCTAGGCCTCTGGGCAACCCTCAGGGAGCAGGGACTGCTGACCAGCCTGCCCCATGGGTCCCCAAGGGGTCCCCGGCTCAGAACAGAGCCATCCCCAACAAGGACTCCAAACCCCTGGAGGCTGTGGGCTGCCCGTGGTGACCGGGCAGGCCAGGGTGTTGGGTGGCCCTTGGTAGAGCCCAGAGACATGGCAGAAAAGCACAGATTAAAGTCACCACAGATGCCACCGGGCAGCACCCAGCACTCCGGCCAGCCTCTGCTCCCAGCTTGCTGCCAAGAGAGCCAGCAGACTGGCTGCCGGGAGGAAGTCCTCCCTACCACACACTCTGGGCTCCCAGCAGCCCAGAAGCATCACTCAGCACTGGCCATCTGTCACATGGGAGAGCCTGAGGACCGGGATACCCGCAGGCAGAGATCATAGAGGACGTGGCTTCAGGAATGAGAAGTCAGTAGTGTGTGGTCTGGAGGTGGCACAGAGGCCGTGGCCAGTGGGCTCAGTAGACAGGAGCCCTGTTTCTGGCCCCAGGACGTCTGCCCAGCACCCTCCCCTGCAGCACAGTTCTCCTCGACCAGCCTCTCGGGGGTGCACAGCAAGCCCCCTGGACCCTGTGGTAACCCTGGTGGGTGGACAGGCCTGGGGAAGCCATAGTGGCTTATGAGTGCTGTAGGTGACCGCGGCTCCTCCGAGTCCCTTGAGTTCGTGAGCTTGGTGGTCTCTGCCAGCCCAGACCACTGTTTCCACCCCCTGTGGATCCGGGACATTTCTTGCCGGGAGTGGTCTGTGGTCAGCATATAGATGATGGGGTCAGCCACACCATTCACTGTGGACAGACACAGAAACACCATGGAGGCCGTGTACAGGCTGGCCTCGAATGCGCACATGGCGGTGTAGTCTCCCCGGTAGTAGGAAAAGGCAGCGGCCTTGACCAGGAGCACCAGGTGGAAGGGTGTGAAGCAGACCAGGAAGATGACGACCACGGCCATGGCCGAGTGCTTCACCTTGGCCTTCTGGGCGGTGCTCAAGCCCACACTCTGCTGAACGCTCCTGAGGATGCGGTGGTTGGTGAAGGCGATCACGGAGAGTGGGATGGCAAACCCCACAGCAAAGCGTGCATAGTAGTACCCTGCGGTCCGGCTGTCCATGGGCGACGTCTCGAAGCAGGTCTCCTCGTCCTCCATCACAAACACTGGGTAGTGGACCAGCCCCACAAGTATAAAGATGGATGCGGAGATGAAGATGGCGGTCTTCTGGCGGCGATGGCCTCGGCTCTCCAGGGCGTACACCACCGCCAGGAAGCGGTCGCAGGAGATGCAGCACAGGAAGAGGATGCTGACATAGATGTTGCAGAAGAAGACGTAGGCGGTCACCCTGCAGGCCTGCAGGCTCAGCATCCAGCGGTGCTGCTTAAGGATATAGACGATCCAGAGCGGCAGCGTGCCCACGTACAGCAGCTCACAGAGGGCCAGGCAGAACAGGTAGACTGCTAGCACGTTGCCCTGCCGTACCTGCCGCAGTGCCAGCCATGCTGTGAGGCAGTTTGCAGGCAGCCCCAGCGTGCACACTGCGCTGTACACCACCACCAGGACCACACGGCTGTCCTCGTAGGGCATGGTGCAGCTACTGTTGGAGCGGTTCGAGGTAGCCAAGGGGCTAGTAGTGGCCACTGGGGTGGCATTTCCTGTGGGACAGAGACAAGGGTGAGGACGGGGGTCCTTGGGAACCACCTGGAAGAGGCCTTATGGTGTGAAGAGAGAAGGATCTTTATGGCAACTCCAGACTAGACACACCAGGTGTTTCAAAATTTTCCAAATGAAGGTCTGTAATCCCAGCACATTCAGAGGCTGAGGTGGGAGGATCATTTGTGCTCAGGAGTTCAAGACCAGCCTGGGCAACACAGCGAGACCTCGTCTCTCCAAAAAATAAAAAAATTAGCTGGGCATGGTGGCACAGGCCTGTAATCCCAGCTACTCAGGAGGCTGAGACAGGAGGATCACCTGAGCCCAGGAGGTGGAGAGCTATGATTGTGCCACTGTACTCCAGCCTGAGTGACAGAGCAAGACCCTGTTTCCCGAAACAAACAAAATCTTCCAAATAGATACTAAAAAATGATACTTGGATTGTGGGTCTCCCCCGGCCTCCATGGCAGCATGGACAGGGAACAAGCGCTGAGCAGTGCTGAGGTCCTGCCACTCATGGGGGCCAGTTTTCAAACATGTTGCTTGCGTGTTGGGAAACAGTTCTCTAGCTGCCATACAAGGGCTCTCCTATGCAGATTCTCAGCCGAGTCTGGAGTTAGGCACTCCCACTTTCCTCTTCCAGAGGCCTACCTGCTTCACTCCCACTCCATCCCTACCCCCAGCCTGGGCCCTGTCCCATCCTCAACTCCAGTCTCACCACTTCTTTGCCTGCTTGAACAATGAGTTACTGAGAAGGATGACTCACAGCGCCTGTTGCCAGGGTGGATTTTTCCAGTTCTCCATATCATTCTCTCAAGGTTTGCTTTATGTATTTGTAGTCATTGTTAATTGATGCATAGGCGTCAAAAAGGGTTCTGTTTTCTTGGTGAATTGACCCTTTTATCATTATGTCATGATACTCCTTATCCTGTGGTAGGCAGAATAAGGACCCCACCCAAAAGATGTCCAAATACCTGGAATTTGTGACTATGCTAGGTCACATGACAAAGGGAAACTAAGGGTGCAGACTAGATAAAGACTGCTGACTAGGGCAACCCCTTCAGGTCCCCCTCCCACTGTGGGAGCTTTTCTGTCCTCTCAATAAATCCTGCTTTCTCAAATAATAATAATAATAATAATAATAAGACTGCTGACTAACTGGCTATAAAATAAAGAGACTATTCTGGGATATCTGAGCAGGATTGGCATAATTACAAAGGTCCCTAAATGTGGGAGAGGGAAAAAGAAGAGCGGTATAGTATCAGAATAGCCTGGTCAGCCACTGTGACTCTGAGGCTGGAGGAAGGGGCTGCAAGCCAAGGGATGCAGACAGACTCTAAAGCCAAGAAAGGCAAGGAAATACGCTCTCCCCTGGAGCCTCCAGGAGCACAGCCTTACTGATCCTCTTACTGATCCCCAATCTTTTTTTTTTTAAACCAGAGTCTCACTTGGGACTACAGGCACATGCCCCCTTGCCTGGCTAATTTTTAAAATTTTTGTAGGGACAGAGTCTCACTGTGTTGCCCAGGCTGGTATTGACCTCCTGTGCTCAAGCATAACCCCTGATCTTAACACAGCAAGATGCATTGCAGACCTCTGATCTCCAGAAATGTAATAAATGTGTGTCATTTTAAGCCTCAAAATTTGTAGTGATCTAGTGCAGCAGTAATATGAAACCAAGACAATTTCTAATAATTTTTTAAAAGTTTTTTTGTCTGTTATTTAATAACTATCAGTTTTCTTTTGATTACTATTCATTTGGTTTATTTTTTCCAACTTTTTACTTCCCATTTATCTGTGTCTTTCTGTTTCAGATGTGACAGTTCTAAAAAGCTTATAATCAGATTTTTTAAAATCTACCACTCTTTGCCTTCGAACGATAGAATGCAGATCATTTACATCGATAAACGTATTAATATCTCTTGATTTATTTCCTCCATCTGATTTTTCTTTTGTGTGCTTTTCCTGTTTGTTTTATTACCTTTTGCCTTCTGATATGGGCTATATCAAAAGAGATATGCTGGACTCAGCCCCCGGTACCTCAGAATGTGACTGTATGTGGAAATAGGGTCTTTATGGAGGTAATCGCCTCTGAAGAGGGTTGTCAGCACAGGATCCACTCCAATATGCCTGGTGTCCTTGTAAAAGGGGGAGATTTAGGTACAGGCAGACCCGCACAGAGGGAAGATCGGGTGAGGGACAGGAAGAAGAGAGACTGTAAGCCAAAGAGAGGGGCCGGAAATGGGTCCTCCCTCAGCCTCGGGAGGAACCAGCTTCAGCCCTGCCCACACCTTGGACTTGACTCCCAGCTGTGAGAAGATGAATGTCTTTTGTTTGAACCCCCTGCCTGTGGTACCTTGTAGCAGCCCTAGCAGATTAATTCATCTTCTTTTGATGTATCGAGTTTATTTTTAAATTCTATTTCCTCTCTCTGTGGCTTGGAACCTACTAACTCTATTTTTAATCTTCTAGAAATGGCATTGCAAATTTTAATGCGTGCAACCAATCACATCTCAAGGTCACCCAAACCTTCACCCTCTGGAATGCATGGGGACTTGTGGCACTGTGACTGATCATCCTGTGTCTGGCTTCTGTGTGATCCACATCGAGTCATCTCTGTCGTGTGGTGCTTTGTTGTATAAATGTGGTCAAAAACACAAAACATAAAATTTACCCTCTTAACCACTTTTACGTGCATAGCTCAGCGGTGCTGATCATGCTCATGTGTGGTGTTTTGCTTTTAGCCCCACAGGTCAAGATCCTGCTGCTCTTGTTAGGATGTCCTGCTGTCCGGTCCTGCTTACAAACAGCCTCGTGTGGGCCGATTTGTCCCTCGTCCTCCCTTCGCCTCAGGCCTTTCTTCTGACACCGGCTACTCCTTCCCTCTGTCTTCGTCCGTTCAGCCTGCTGCAACCAACTCCTGCAGACTGCTCTCGTAGACGGCAGACATTCATCACTCACAGCTCTGGAGGCTGAAGGCCAAGGTCAAGGCGCCAGCAGAGTCTGCTGAGCCTTCCTCCTGACAGTGCCCTCTCTCTGACCTCACACAGCAGAAGAAAGGGATGGGGGGTCTCTCTGGGGCCTCTTTTTTGGTTTTACTTTTTTTTTATTTATTTGCTTTTATTTCAGCAGCTTTAAGGGATGAAATGGTTTTGGTTACATAGTTGCATTATATAGTGGTGAAGAAGTCTGAGCTTTAGGTGTACCCATCTCCCCAACCTGTGTACATCATACCGGAGATGTGATTTTTCATCCCTTCACCCTTCTTCCCTCCCCCTTCTGAGTCTCTAATGTTCATAATACCATCCTCTCTGCCTCTGCAAATCCTTAGTTTAACCTCCCCTTATAAGTAGAGCACGTGGAGTTTAGTTTTCTGTTCCTGAGTTAGTTCACTTAGGACGATGACCTCCAATTCCATCCAAGTTGCTGCAAAAGACATTGTTGTATTCTTTTTGATGGCCAAATAGTATCCCATGGTGTATAGATACCACATTTTCATGATCTACTGATCGGTTGATGGACATTTAGGTTGATTTCACGTCTTTGCAATTGTGAATTGTGCCACAACGAACAAGCGAGTGCAGGTGTCTTTTTTTTTTTTTTTTTGAGTTGGAGTCTCACTCTGTCACACAGACTGGAGTGCAGAGACACGCTCCCAGCCACCGCAGGCTTGATCTGCTGGGCTCCGGTGATCCTTCCACCTCAGCTTTCCAAGTAGCCAGAACTATAGGCGTGTGCTACCACACCCAGCTAATTTTTGATTTATTGTAGAGACGAGGCCTCACCAAGTTGCCCAGGTGGGTCTTGAACCCATGGGTTCAGGCAATCCACTTGTCTCGGCCTCCCAAAGTGCTGGGATTACAGGCTGAGCCGCCAAGCCCGGCCTGGTGTCTTTTTTTATATAATGGCCTCTGTTCCTTTGGGTAGGTACTAAGTAGTGGGATTGCTGGATCACGTGGTAGATCTACTTTTAGTTCTTTGAGAAACCTTTTGGGCCTCTTTATAAGGGCCCTAACCCCATTCCCGAGGGCCCTGCCTCATGACCTCATCTCCTCCTAATGCCACCACTTTGGGGGGTGAGGACTTCAGCATACAAATTTGGGGGTACTTGTGCATTCGATTGGTGACACCCTTGGAAGCACTCTTGACAACAGCGTGTTGGGCAGATGCCCCCGCTTTTGTTCATCTGAAATGCTTTTGTTGTACCCCAGTTCTAAAAGACACTTCCCCGTGGAACCCGCCTTGACCTCAGCACATTGAAGACCTTGTTCCCAGCCTCTGCTTCTCTGCTGCCACACCATAAATCTTCTGGACCTGAGGGTCTGTGCATCACCCGCTCTGGACTTGCCTCTTGGGGGGCTGGGGCCTCTGCGTGAGACTCACCGAACTTTCTCATCTGTGCTTCACAGTACACCCAGCCTGCGTGCTTCTACCTTCATGTCCATCCTGGAGGCTGCCCGGGCGTCTGTTCAAATCTAACCCTCGCTTATTAATTCTCTTTTATCCATGTCTGCTGTTTGTGTGTCCTGGAGGCCACTTGGGTGTCTGTTCAAATCTAACCCTCATTTATTAATTCTCTTTTACCCCTGTCTAATCTGTGTGTATGTAGTCTCACTCTGCCCCCAGACTGGAATGCATTGTCATGATCATGGCTCACTGCAGCCTTGAACTCTTGTGTTCAGGCAATCCTTCAGCTTCAGTCTTTCAAGTAGCTGGGACTACAGGTAAGTGCCACCATGCCTGGCTAATTTTTGATTTTTTAGAAATGAGGTCCCAAGCTGGTCTCAAACTCCTGAGCTCAAGCAAGCCTCATACCTTGGCCTCCCCAAGTGCGGGGATTACAGGCGAGAGCCATTGCGCCTGGCCTTTTCACTGGACTTTTTAATTCAACCATTATGTCTTCCATTTCTAGAAGTTCCAGTGGGCTCCCTCCTCGGGTCTGGATGGACTCCTGTTCTTCCCTCTTGTTTCCGGTTTCCTTCACCACCCCCGACACTTCATAGTGCGTGTGTGGTCAGCAGACACCTGGAGTCCCACAGAACCGGCCCCCTTGTGTGTACGGGCAGCTGCGGACCATGTCTGCAGGGTGTTCTCCCTGGTGTCGCCGGTGGAAGGTGCTAACCTCCAAAAGGGCAGGCTTGCCTCCCCAGGAATCCAGCCTGAGTGCAGCCAGTAGGTGGAGTCTCCAGGTCTGCTTGTGTCAGGTTTCTGTCCTCCTGTGGGACTGCCCTTTGGGGTTCTGTATTCGAGTGTCCCCATTCAGACCTTCCCCACCCTACAAGAGTCCCAGTTCAACCAGTTAGGAAAACCTGGCCTGTCCCAAATGCTGCCATTGCCTTGGGTGACTCTGGGCAGGGTTAATTGCAGGATGGTGATGGAGAAGCTGTTGTTTTCTGACCCAGAAGCCCACCACGAAGGAAGGAAGCAAATCGCTTGTCCCAGAGCCACAGAACAAGTCACCTGCAGGGTCAATCCTGGGGACCCAGGGTGTCACATTTTTTAGATTGTGGCAAAATGCACCCAACAAGATATTCATCATTCTGACTATTTTTGGTGAAGCAGTTTGGGGGCGTTGAGCACATTCCCATGATCATGCAGCCATCGCCACTGTCTGTCTCCAGAACTATCTCATCTTCCCAAGCAAGACTCTGTTCCCATTAGACACTCACTCCCACTCCCCAGCCCGGTGGCCCCCCTTTCTGTCCCTCAGGAGGGGTCGTGCCTTGTGTGCTCCTGTGTCTGGCCTGTCTCACTCAGCGTCATCGAGATCCCTCTGGGTGGCATGTGCCAGGGCTGCCTTCCTTTTCAAGGCAGAATACTATTCCACAGTGACCTTGTGTCATGAAGTCATAGCCCACATTGCGTACACCACATTTTGCTCATTCAGTCATCAGTGGTGGACATGGGGTTGCTCCCGCATCTTAGCTGTTGTGGATCATGAATGTGACGCTGGACACGGGCGTGTACGTGTCTGTTCACAACCCCGCTTCCCATTCTCCTGGGTGCCTACCCAGGCATGGGACTACTGCATCACATGGCAAGTCTGCGTTTAATTCTGAGTTGTTTCCCCCAGCAGCTGCCCACGGGCGGTGCACAGGTCCAGCGTCTCCACACCTTGGCCAGCACGTGTAGCTTTGTTTTTCCCATGGTGGCCATCCTTGGGGTGTGTGGAGGCCATGCCCCTTGCTTGGCTGGACCCCTTGCCCACCTCCCCTCGCTCTATGCAGCAGAGACCTGAGGGCAAGGGCTGCCTCACTGTCAGCTCTTCGCCCAGAGATGGGGCTGTGGCGGGCGGGTGGCAGGGCAGTTCTCGGTGGGAAGCCTGATGCCCCATGTTCCACACCCTTGTCCCCACCCAGACGGCTCTTACCCGCCCCACAAGACTGCACTCAGCCTGTCCCCATCCCTGGGCTCAGCTTCGTGTCCTGCCCAGCGCTGTCCTATCTCCATCCAGCGCCAATTCGCATCTTGCGATGTCTCAGTGAAGGTCACGTGTCCTGGGAGGCAGAGCCTAGGGGAGGCACAGCAGGTCCAAGGGCCCTTCCCCTAGCCCTCTGCCTCTGCAAAGCAGCTCTGGTCCCCTCCCCCTCTGTCCTCCCACACCACCCTGCATGCGCCTTGGCTCCTGGGGCAGAGCACCACTCAGCCCTATGCCTCCCGCCTCCCACCTGGGCATCACCTTTAGACTCTAAGTTCCACCTCTGGGCCCATCTAGAAATGAGGTTGTGTCCCCTGCTCCATCTCCCTGCCTGCAGGTGACCTCCCGGGAAAAGAGGTTTCCAGGCGGGGGCAGCAGACAGGGAGGAAGACAGCAGGCACCTGGGAAGACCTCAACGGTGGTCACCTCTTGAGACCAGGTGCCTGTGGGGCTCCCATGTGTCCCATGGGACAGCTGCCTGGCTGAGCACTAGGTCACTCTCTTGAGAAATGGACACCCGAGAGCCACCAACCATCCCTTCACTCCTGTGCCTGGTTTTTAAAGAACTTTCTAAAGAATTATGAAATAAGTGCTCCCCAACTTCCTGATGGAACGTCCTGACACATATCATCAATTAGTTGGTTTTTACTTTGATAATCTATGTTTGCATGCTCATGTTGGAATTATGAGGCAAAGTGCATCATATAACAATTCTTGTGGATGCCCCCTTACATGTTCAAGGTCAAAGGAGACTCTCTCACCTGGCATGATCGCAGCTTCAAGCTCAGGGTGACTCTAAAATACACTTGCTAAGTGCACGCCACGCATCTGTCTTGCTGGTCCCATCCACACGTTTACTCTGAGCGTTTAAAGGGCCTAGAGAAAGAATAGGTTGAAATTGCTTTAGGGAAATCAGATTACATCACAAATTAATTTATTTGACAAAATAGTTAGTGAGCACCTATTATGTGCCAAGTTGATGTGCAGAAGTTCTTTACATATGAAGGCTCTGCTGTTATGCCCTGGGGGATAGATGCAAGACTCAAAGCCAACAAGCGTGGAAACACACTTTGGACACCATAAATATATATGAGTCTTCCCCCGCCCCCCCGATTTGTGTTTATTTCTTTTAAACCCACCTCCTTACAATTTCCAGAGAGAAAATACAAAACAAGAAACAGACTTGGTTTCAAATACAT
>CAUYQG010216416.1:0-41097 GCA_963574415.1 Tarsius wallacei | reverse complement strand
GAAGTTTTCTTGAATAATCTCATAAAAGGCTTGTTCCAGTGTGGTCTCTGTCTCTCTTTCTGCCTCAGGAAGGCCAATTACTCTTAGGTTCGGTCTCTTGAAGTAATCGCTCATCTCTTGAAGGTTTTGTTCTGCCTTTTTTAGCTTGTTTTCTGTGTTTTTAACAGTTTGCATTAGTTCTATATTTTGGTCCTCAAGCTCTGAGATTCTTTCTTCTGCTTGGGTAATTCTGCTTTCCATGCTTATCAGTTTGTTATTTATTTCATTCACAGTATTCTTTATTGCGTTATCTCAGTTATCAGCTCCTTCCTAGTTTCTTCTGACACTCCTCAATTCTTTTTAATCTCTCCATTAATGTCTACATATCTAGATTTATAGTTTGAGACCAGTCATTCTGGGGGCTCTTCATTGTTTGCATTCTGAAGTCAGTTTTCTCAGTGTCTGCCCTCCCAGTGGTCTGGGAGAGACCCATATTCTTCTTTTGGTTTTTCTTCATTTGTGTAGAGTTCTCTCTCTCTCCTCCTTTCCTTCCCCTTCTTTAATTCTGTTTTTCAGGGTAGGTGGGGTTGCTTTTGCTTCACTTGTACAATCTCCTGTTCTCCCTTATGAGGGTCCTCTGGCTTTGTTCACTTTTGAGGTTGGAGTGTGGGCTGTGGGCTGTACTTTTTACAGTTTTGAGGTTTAATTGAGGGGGAAGCTGTGATTCAGAATCTATATGCTGATTCCAGCATCCACCTACCAGTGTATGAGCCCACTGGAACCTATTTCCCACTTTCTTACAATCTGTCTGTGCAGTGGAATGTAGGTTTGGTCCCTAGAACAAAAGGAGGTACAAAAGAGGAAAATAATGGAGGAAGTGGGGGTCAATAGGAAGTTAGAAAGAGAGAAGAGTGAGAGGGAAAACAGACATACATACCAACTAACAGGTGAAAAAGAGACACAAGGCTGGAGAGAAGTGGTTTTGCAGTTTTCATCATAAAGTTCTTTCACTTCTCTGTTTAGGAAGATGCCGAGGCATTTCTAGATAAAGTATTTTAACATTTGCAGTTGTTCATTAAGGCAACTCAATTAGGTGCACCTGAGTTCTTTAAAGTGCAGCTTGAGAAGAGTGGTTCTTAAACTTTAGCTACATCAGAACAATGCAGAGGGCTTGTTAAAAAACAGATCTACTGGGTCCCAACCCCAAATGTTTCTGATTAAGTGGGTCTTGGGTGGGACTAGAGAATGCTTCTGCACAGAAAAAGAAACAGTCAAGAGAATGGGCATTTCTAACCAGTTTCCAGGCCTATACTTGTACTTTTGGCCCAGAGAACATATTTGTGAGAACCACTGTCTTAGAAATGTAACCCAGGAACACAGGAAACAGACTAATATCAAACAGCGTGATGTTATATACATATATAGGCACGCTATAAATAACATAAAATTTTATTTTTAGCATGGTTGAGTCCAGGAATTTGAGGCCAAAGTGAGCGATGATGGTGCCACTGCATTCCAGCCTGGATGACAGATTGAGACCTATCTCTTAAAAGAAAAAATAGTATGGGTAGGGAAATAACTACTTACCTTCCACATTAGAGCTAAAATCTTATCAACAAAAAGAAGGTTATTTCTGATCTGATCCTGTTTTTATTTCCATTTTTCCTTAACTATTTTTTAAAAACAATATTTAATATATTCTAAAGAAGACCTGTAACCCATATGTAAATTACATTAAAAAATTATACAAGCACCTGTGGCTCCACTTCCCAGCCAATAACCAGAACATAGTCAACAACTAACATCCACCTTTGTGCTTTTTTCCTCTTGTATTCTGTAGCTGGTCCCTCATTAAGAGGTAATCACCATTGCTTTTTTGTATTTATTTTTCACTTCCTTTTTCACATTTTTGAAATTTATAAAAATGTCACTATACTATTTATAGTTTTAAGCACTGTTTCTAGGCAGAATTTCCTTCTGATCATTTCATAGCAAATTTACATATTTTTCTGAATCCCAAATCCCAAGAAAAGTCAGTCAGAAAATCATAAAAATTAGGGAAAGATATTAGAATTACTACTTAAGTTAATACTGAGATAATTAAAGCTTAACAGTCAATCTAGAGCTGGTTTTGGTTTGAAGGAATCTACTGATGTCAAGTAGAAAGCTAAAGCAGGAAGAGTTGGCAAATAGAGGAAGTTGACTTTTTTAGGACAGTTAGCATCATGGAGAGAAGCATCGTAATCTGGTAAAGTCAGCTTTGTTTCTAGCAGTTGCCATGCTGTGTTTGTCCCTGGTCATATCTGTTCCTAATAGTGAATCATTCTTGCAAATAAAATAATTATTAATGAGTTTATAGACATGGTGTACTTTGTATAAATCCCTTGAGTGATATTTCAAGAAATATCAAGTTTGGGGTGCAAAATATATCCTTCAAGGGGCAGTTTCAGCATGTGATTTCATGAAGTGCTGTTGTTGCATTGCTAGAAGACCCAAATGATAAATTATTCTAATGTTACCCAGTAATGTCTGCTGGTGTTTTTCACTGTTTGAATATTTACTTTGGCTATAGTTTTTTGTAAATGCTACTAAACTTAGTATATTTCATTCACTAAACAACATTTTAGATAATAATAAAAGTTGAAAATATTTTAAGAATAACTATGATTTTAGAGATTTCTGAAAATCCCTGGGAATTTTGATTACTCATTTCTGAATCTCAGAGATTATTATATGAAAAATTTGAAAGCTTTGGCAAACTTGCTTTTTTCACTATATGTCATAACTAAAATATATCAATATAGTTGATAAATGTACTGTACATTCACTGCAATATACTATCCAAACAGATTTTTATATTTCAATTGATAGATCCAAACTTTGTCTGTAAGCATCCAGATTTCTCCTTACTTTTTGCTAATATGGACAGTACTACTATAAATTATTTTTCTGATAAATATATTTGGCTGCATTGTTGCAAGAGATTATTTCTCTAGGAAATTCAACTTTTTAATTCAACCAAAATTATTTCCAAAGCATTGTACAAATTTATTCTTCACTACTATTACATAAGAGGTCATGGTGGTCAACTCCTCTCTAACCTTTGATATTATTAGGGATCTTTTGTTGTTGTTGTTATAAAATTTTCAATCTTCATTGTATAATCAAAACAAGACAGCCCTTAAGAATCCCAGTTTTAAATGAAGAGTAAAATATTCAGTGGGTATCCAATAACTTCTTTAACAAAAACAAGACACAAATATGTCAGGAAATTGATAAGGCAGACAAAAACTCATTACAGAAGATGTTAAGTAAATATCATAATTTGTTCCTGTCCAAAAACCATCTGCCAGATGAAGAAACTTTCAGTTCATCTACAAGAACTTTTATCACCTTTCTTTGTCAAAAGCAAACAAGTGTAAGATCAAATTTATTTTTGGCTACATCAAGATCACCAAATTGCTAGACAGTATAAAATAACTCATTATATGGAATTTCAAAATAAGTACTTGATCTTTATGCTATAAGACATGATTTAAAATCACATTTCTGTATCCTGGAAACTTTATGTTATAAACATAGGAAATAGAATGCACCACATTGGGAGTTCATTAGGAAACATTATGTACAATGGACTGGCTACCACCATAGCTATAAACAAGGTATCAGCCTAGCCAAGGGTCTCATCTGAAGACTCGTCTGGGGAAGAATTTATTTTCTCACTGACTTTCAGACAGAGAGCCGTAGGTCCTTGCTGGCTTTTGGTCAGAGGATATGTCCAGTTCCTTGCCAGGTGGGTCTCTCCCACAAGGCCGCTTGCTTCATAAAAGCATGCAAGTCAAATGACAACAGAGGGAAACAGCTAACAAGATTAACAAGACAGAAGTCACAAGGTTCCATAACCTAATCACAAAAGTGACATCTCATTCTCTTTTTAATGATCTATTGTTCATACAAAGAAGCAAGTTGTTGGGCATCCTAACTTGAATGCTCTGCTCTTTCCTCAACAATCTAAAACACTTCTCTGTCATATATCAGAATTCTATGTATATGTGGGTCTATTTCTGGGCTCTCTCTTCTGCCCAATTATTCGGTTTGTCAATTCCTGCATCAATACTATACTGTCTTAATTATGTAATTTAAAAATCAACCTTGATATAGCAAGATGTACTCTCCTATAATATTTTGAGCCTATAATATTATGACCCTATATTTGAATTTTAGAACCAACTTCTCAGGTTCCATGAAATTCTTAAGAGTTTGATTAGAAATGTATTGAATTTATTTGGAAAGAATTACTATCTTTACTACATTGGGTCATCTTCTATGAACATGGACTACCTCACCATTTACCCCGTCTTGTTTAGTGTTCCTTAATAACCTTTTATATTTTCTCCATATGTACACTTGTGTTAGGTTTATTCCTAAGTGTTTTGTTGTTTTTATAGCAAACAAAACCTTTTTTTTTCTTTATTTGCATTTTCTAACCATGGTTAGAATTCATTATTTTTTAATTTTCCCCCATAAAAGCAAGCTGCCATGTTGTGAGCTACCCTGTCGAGAGCCCCATGACAAGGAACTGAAGCCTCTAGCTAACAGCCAGGGAGAAACTGAGGCCTGCCAAGAGTCAGTGAGCTTAGAAGAGGTTCCTACATGAGTTGAGTTTTGAGATGACCATAACCTTTGAGAGACCCTGAGCCAGAGGACTCAGCTAAGCCCTTCTGGATTCCTAACCTATAAAAACTAACAAAAGTGTTTGTTGCTTTAAACACATATTTTGGAGTGATTTATTATGTGGCAAGGGATAGCCAATACAAATATAATGCAAAAAAAGAGGCTAACATTTCTAGACACTCTTGGAAACATTACAACTTTGATTACTGTTTTCAATAAGGAGTTAACACCTACTATTTCAGGAGCTGATCAGTTTGGTAAGGAAGGGTGATCCATTTGGTGACAAGAGATGATCAATAAAAATGAGGAAACACTAAACCATTTTCTGCAAGAAAACACATCTATTAACTTAGAATTAAATCAATAAGTATGTATAAGACACCTACAATTTGTGCAGCAGTGTCGTGACAGAATGAAAACAACATAATTAAAAGATAGCCCCTGCGGTTTATTGAACTGGAGTCTATCGATGCATAAACTCCTCACTGAGATTATGCAAGGCAGGTTTTGAAGCCATTTTCATTCTTCCAGACCATCTGGATCACTCAAAAACTCCAAATGGACAACACAGCTTCTAAAATTTGGTTAGCTTACTTCTAGAAATTAGTTTATATAATAGGAGGAGCTGCAATTAAATACCAGCATCTGGCAATATCTGTGTAAAATGGTAGCATAAGCATAGATGTAAGAGAATCCATTTTCCAACTCCTCTTTAAAATAACCATGAAAACACACAAACATTTGAAATGACCATTAATTAACAAGTATTTATAAAGAAACTACTGTGTGCTAGGGACTGTGTTATAGGCAGCATAATAATAATCAGTATATACACGAACTAGAAGTGGTCCTTGCCCCCATTAAGTTTATCCTATGGTTAAAGATGTACATTCTGTAAATTATAACCACCTATTATGATGCATACAATGAGGGAAAATTACAGCATGGGGAGAGTTGCTTCACTGAGGAAGTTTAATTTAAGCTGTAGCCAGAAGGAAGAAGAGAGTTGAGAATATTTCTATTGGAGCCAGCAGCATTCCTAAAAACCTGGAGAGGAAGAACTTGGTCTTCATAGAACAAAAAGACCAGTGTAGTTGGAGTGTTGGGAAGATGACCACATCAGGTGCTGGAGAGGAGAGTGGACAGGGCTCTGTGGCCAGCTGAGGACTGTGTATGTCATCTGAAATGCAAAATGAAACCTCTGAAGGAATGTAATTAGGGAGGTGACCTGGTCTTATTTATGCTGTTCTTTTTTCTTTTCTTTTTTTTTTTTTTTCAGTTGGAGTCTCACTCTGTCGCCCAAACTGGAGTGCAATGGCCGCTCCCGGCCACCGCAGCCTCGACCTGCTGGGCTCCGGCGATCCTTCCGCCTCAGCCTTCCAAGTAGCTGGAACTACAGGAGTGCGCTACCACACCCAGCTAATTTTTTGATTTATTGTAGAGATGAGGTCTCACCGAGTTGCCCAGGCAGGTCTCAAACCCGCGGGCTCAGTCAATTCACTCACCTCAGCCTCCCAAGGCAAGGGATTACAGGCTGAGCCACCAAGCCCAGCTTATTTATGCTGTTAATAGATCACTCTAGTTATTGTGTGGGAAAGGGTTGGGAGAAACAGCAGTGAAAGTAAACATTAACCTCTGAAATCCCTAAACAACTGTCCCTTGGGTCTATGTTTTCTTTGTCTTATCTTCACTCCTATCATATTCTGCTTCTTGTTCTTTTCTTCCACATTCTGAAAGAATTTACAAAGCTCATCTTCTAATGTGCCACTTCAATTTTCTGAAGTACCCAATTCTCTGTCTCTATTACAGTTTAAAATTTTTCAATTGTACTTTTCATCTTAACATAGACTTTTCAAATCCCAAAATTGCCTCTCCTCATGTCTGTTTTATCTAGTTTCACGGGTGCAAGATATCTTTTATCTTTTAAAAACAATTTCATTGTGTTTTTTTTTCCTTATTTACAAAATGCAAGACATGTTCAAGTTTGGAAAAAAATAGAAAGCACAGATAAGCAAAAGGAAGAAAATAAAAATATAGTTTTAATTGCACACTTCCCAGATAATCAGCGTACGCATATGTAAGTTTTATGTCCTTTTATTGTCTGTCTTCTTTCACTTAAAATACATCACAAAAATCTTTCCATATGAATGCTCCTCTCCAACATATTTGAAAGCTGAATAATATTTGTGTGCCTATGCTGTCATTTCAAGCACAGTCTTCCTTTCCTACTTATTCCTGAAATGCTGTTGCTTCTCAGGGATCATTTCTCCTCGCCCCCCACCCCGCCCCCAACCCCACCCCCCAACCTTCCTTCTTTTGACTGTATGTAATGTCCTTGAGGGAGTTTATCTGTTCTCATGGCATCAAGAATCTTTTTAAATAAATGATGCATATCACAAAACTATACTTCTAGCCCCAAGCATTTTCTATTTAACTTTAGACTTACATATAGCCATATGCCTAATATATCTGTCTAAATATCCTACATACTATTTCTTAAATTTAGTATGACTCAGAATTGCCCAGGAGCTTGTTAAAACACAGATTGTTGGGCCCTGCCCCCAGAATTTTTGATTCAGTAACTCTGAGACAAAACCCAAAGATTTGCTTTCCTAATAGGTTCCTAGGTGATGCCAATGTTGCCCTGGGGACCACACTTTGAGAAACACTGTCCTATAGACACCTCAAATTCATAATATTCTAACCAGTAATTATCTTCTTCACTCCCAAAGCCTGTTACTCTTACTTTTAACATCTGTATTGTGGTATGAAATTCAAACAGAAAAATGTTCATATACACATACTGCTCAGTGTATTTTTCATAGAGTGAACATGTATGTGTAACCAGTATCTAGATCAAGAAACAGAACATTGCCAGTGCCCCCAGAAGCCACTTCATGACCTATTACAGTTGCTGCCCCCATTTACCAAACTTATTTCAGACTCTATAGGTGTGCGCTGTATTAATGTAAACTGAATCGCACACTGCATGCTTGTTTGTGTCTGGCTTTCTTTACTCACTTATTATTACTTTATGGTGTCAATTTCACTCTCATTTGTGTCTGTTAGGCACACAACTAAAAGTTTTAGGGACATTCTGGTCTCCCCACTCTCCCCACATCCAATCTACAACCGGGTCTAGGAACTCTACTCCTAGTTATGTTTTCAACTCATCCCTATAATTAAAATCTCAAAGAGGGCTCTAAATCATCTCTTATTATAACCATTAAGACATTCTCACAACTGGTTTTTCTGCCTCCTTTCTCTTGATCCCTCCATTTTGGTGCAAATTTGGTCATTTAAAATGAAAATCTCACACTCTTCTTGACTTAAAAGTAAAAATAAAAAACCAAGTATTTACTGCCATCTCTGTTTCTTCATGTAGTTTCATCCTTTCTCACTGCAGATGGGGATTCTCCACATGGCAGAAAGCACAGTCAGTTACAAGCTAAAAATTCTACAGCTCTCTTCTTCCTCTACTCAGGAGGATTGACTTGCTTCCCTTAGTTTAGTTAAAAAGAAAAATTTGGCCAAGCATAACAACAGCACTTTGAGAGGTCAAGGGAGGATTGCTTGGGCCCAGGAGTTGAGACAAGCCTGGACAACATAGTGAGACCTTGCCTCTACAAAAAAATTTTAAAAATAAAAATTAGCCAGGCATGGTGGTAGAAGGCTTTAGTTCCAGCAGCTCCAGAAGCTGAGGCCGAAGGAGTGCCTGAGTCCAGGAGGTCAAGCTGCAGTGAGCCATAGTGTTGCCAGTCCCAACTCTAAATAAATAAAAGGAAAAACATAAAAAGAAAAATCCTGGGGAAGAATGTTGATTGATCAATCCAGCCTAGCTTAGGTGACCAATCCTGGATGGTGAGCAGGGATCAAAGCCTGAAAAGAAAGGCTAAAATTACCATAGGGGACCACATTAGTGGTGGCATCCCCATGCCTGTGATCTACACTGACATCTATACCATCCATGTAATTGGAGTTCCTGAAGGCTGAATTTGAATGGATAAAGGAAAAACAAAGTTCAAAAAACTAAGAACGATGAGAAAAAATCTTGAGTCATCAGATCTAAAATATCCTGGGCGGGAATACCAAAACCACACTTTAGCCTTATCATAATAACATTTCCAAATTCCAAAGATAAATGACAAGTGAACCAGAAACACATTGGACTAATACTAGAAAATAGATCAAGATTCGCTGAGTTGTAGGGAAACAGGAATTTTGTCTTAGAATTTTATACTCAAACAGATGGTTTTTCATGTAAGTGGGAAAGTATGACATTTTTAGACATTCAAAAATTCTGAAAATGTACCACCTAAGTCCATTTTCTGAAAACAAAACAATTAAAAGCTCTAGGGAAAATCATTCAATCACTCAAATAACAACAAAAAAGACTATGAAGATAGAGCTCAAGAGGGAAATTAAAGATACAACAGTGAGTAAGCAGTAAAACATTACAATTAAGTCTAAATAATTGTTGTTAATGGAGTTGTGAAGTTTAATGCTGTTAATAATAATTAAGGAGTCTTAAAGTATAAAGACTAAATGACAGGATACTGAAACTACAAGTATGGGTTATGAAAATAATTGGGAGGAGAGTGGGTCATTGACTAAGACTTTGATGTGCAAGGTATGACTGTGTTGCATTAAAATAGTATTTTTCTTGACTACTGAGTTTTTGGCTCTCCATAAATTTGGCCTTCAAATCTCTTCATTTGTCTCACTTTGGTATAAACCCTGTATCAAAACTATTTGAGGAATTATTATTTTAAAGCAAATCCTAGACAACATATAATTTCATCTATAAATATTACAGAATCCATTGCTAAAGATAAGGCCTCTCCATTTAACATAGCCAGAATACCATTCTCACACATGGGAGTTTATTGTATAGTTCTATTTTTGTATATGTTTAAATTCTCTATATTAAAAAGTTTTTTAAAAGCTATTTGAGGAAATAAATGAAACAGAGAAACTTGGCTAAACCTTTAAAAAACCACTAGAGAGAAAAAATGGAAACAACACACACATACATATATAAATTGGAGGAGCTTCAGTAGGCAAAGTATACCATATAAAAGCTAATAACATAGAGGAAATAGTAAGCTCAGAAAAAGAAAAAAGCAAACAAAAGGAATCTTTTCCATTGATAATATGGATATTATATTTTGTATTTGATAAGTAATAGTCATTGATATTACTGTTAAAACTTCATTCTGTACCACAGAGATACAGAGATATCATTTGCCAGTTGTTAGTGCATTGAAATTTATAAATCAACAACAGTAGAAAGACTAGGAAATTTAGATAAAACTCTTACGGGTTTTCCATTGCTCTTAAGATACAATTAGAAGTTCTCTCCGGCTTTCCAGAACCTGTATGACCTGTCCTTAAACAAGTTCACTTTGGGGGCTTATCTTCCATGCCCACCACATTCCTTTTGTTCAAATGTGCAAACCACTCCCCATGGGGCTGCTCTCTGCTGGATCACATCCTCCTGCCACTTTTTGTTTTAACCTGGCTAACTAGGTAGATCCTTCCAGGCTCAGTCTTGGGGGAGACTTCTCTTGGGTTCTGCACAAAGATCCATCACTCTACTCTGTGCCTCATAGCACATTGTATTCTTCCTCCGTGGCATTTCTCATACTTTGTAAATATTCAGTCTGTAGTTCACCCACTATGGACTGTCAGCTCCATGAGGGCAGTGGTTGTGTATTGTCCACAGCTCCTTAACCAGTGACGAGCACAGTATCTGTCACAGAGTATACGCCCAATGAATTATTTGTCGTTGTTGAATGATATCAATTAGGTATTTACTATATATTTTCATGATTTATTTGCTATTTCTATTCTAGTACCATAGGATTTTTATTGCAGTCTTTTTAGTAACTATTTATAGCTGATAGAGTAAATGCCTCCCACTAGTTCTTTAAAGTTCTCTTGACAATTGTCATATTTAGAACCAGCTTGTCCAGTTCCAAAAACAAGCAAACAGAGAGGACAGTTGGGATTCTGGTTGTAATTGCATTATATGTCTATATTCATCTGGGAAAGAGCAACATTTGCATTATATTGTTTCCTGTCATCACCAACTAGAATGCATTTTCCCCTGTAATGGTAGCCCCTAGGGTATATGCACAACATTCAGTTGGCTGACAGATTTTAAGGGCTTTTGTTATCCTCCAGGTAGAGGATAGACAAGGGAGTCTAGTAACATTCCTTTTCCAGTACAATACATAAACATCCCACAAAAGAGATGGAGTGCTGGAGCATTGTCTCAGGAGAGTGTTAACCTTCTTCACATTTTGTCCTGGGAATTTTCTAATTTTACCCTGTGCCTGTGAGCTCTTATACCTTCCATTATCTTTTCCATTACTCACATGCCAAAGCATCTGAGTATTACCAGCATCAGAGTCTTCAAATCCAGGCCTAGTCTCTAATAGTCCATATATGCATACCAAGTAGAGAAAAAATCGGCATGCTTCACCTTTGCCACCTGAAGTCTTATTTACAGAGGACAATAATGCTTCTAAAGTCTGGAAGCAGGCACGTTTCCTTAATAATGGAGATTCTCTAACTCAATTAGCCAGGAAGAAAAGCAATAAAGGAAAGGCAGATGTCTGGCAGTTCTAAGCATTCTGCCTTAGGATGCCTTCAGTAATGAGTAGGGGGAGGGAGCATAGTTTTTTTCTGCTTCTTTTGAATCTACTATACACTTTATTTTAATATTAGACATCCAAATGTTTAATAATATTATAATGCCATACTCCATTTATCCTGATCTTACCTTATATCCTTCAGAAAAATTGCAGACCACAGTGGATGGAGTCTCGTCTTAGCCACGGGTTGGTTTCCAAAACCAGCATTCGAGGGGACAATTGCTTATAGTCAATATTAGCCCTGAAAATTCCTTAAATTGCCCCTGCAAAAAGTATACAGATGTAATATCTTACAATAAATTCAACACAGCCTTTCCCTACAGTTCTGAGACAGATTGTTGTTTCATAAGTTGAACACCCAGAAAAGGAGTTGGCTTGTATCGGGGAGCTCTATTGCATGAAATATACATATCTTTAAAAAAAACAGAAACGTGCAGCATGGAGTAAATATAATTTAATTTGTATATGGAAAATGGGCATATGATATGACTCCTCTACATCTCTTTTTATGCATATTTTATTTTTTAAATTTATTCATAAGTAGTTTATAGTTTCTTTAGCTACTATGAATGATGAGCTCTCAGTTTTTTCATTTCAATTTTTTGCTGGCTATAGCTAGCAAATAGAAAGCTATTGATTCTTGGTTTTTTGGGTTGTTTTTGTACTCCAACAATTTAATAACTTCCGGTAGCTTTATTAATAGTTTTAAAACAGATACTCTTATATTTTGTAGGTATACAAAACCATACAGTCATATTGGCAGTAAATAATAATTTCTCTTTTATTTCAATATTTATACTGTTCATTTGGCTTTCTTATATTGTGATATTTGCTAGAGCCTTCAAAATGATTAAAAATAATAATGATAATGGGTTCCTTATTATTTTTAATCTAATGGTGAATGCCTTAATTATTTTTTCCCTATCATAATTTTTGCTCCAGATAAATTATCTTTATGATGTTCAGGAAGTTTCTTTATATGCCCTATCAAAAATATAAATCCAATATTTATTTTAAATTGTTAATGACTCATTCTTGCTTAGGAAACTTATACAAAGATTGCTAGGTAAGATATTTCCACAGGTGAATAGGTACACTGATTAAGTTAGGTTTATTTGCTGTACTCTTATGGCTTCAGAAGATATACTCAGATAAAAATATTCAGGAATATGAATTAGCATGGACCTCAGCAATTACACCGATGTGCTTCCCAAACTGGTTTGGAAGGCACGTATCAGAAGGATCTGGAAACATTTTAGAGTTTCTCAGGGTATAGACTAATCTTAACTTCTTTCAGTTTGCCAGGTGTTTATGCTTTTTAAAAGATCTGGTAGATGGGTTTACATCATCTAATACTGAGCAGAATTTTACTGCAAGTCAACTCAGAACTGATTAACCTCTTTTACATGAGGTTATAAGTTTTTATGGATTTTGTTTGTGGCTAATACTTGGATCTCTGATCCAATCAGTTGTAAGTATACCCAACATATGTTTTATTAGATATAGTAACTACAAAGAAAGTAAACAATTTGGTCACTTTTTAAAAAGATAAATGGGCATGGCAAATTTTGGATTTCATGAATGTAGCAAGCATTCTGTATATCTTATTAAACTCACAAAAATGAGAAATATACTGAAACATAAAAACAAACAGAGAGAGAGAGCTAATAAGCTGAGATATTTGGTTTAAAGCATGTACCTCAGTTTCTATGCCTGGTTTATTTTTCTACCAGAATTATATATGGTATTTATCTTCTTTGTATATATGTTCTTGTCACATGCTGCTTAAAGTAGAAATATTAGTGTCTGTTATATTAATCAAACAGCAAAATATTGAGCTTTTGTACTAAAGTTAATCAATTGTTATACATATTGTAATACAAATATTATTTTATTATTTATAGTGGCAACCTATGTATAAAAGATTTCTTAACTCTCTTCTTGTTCACTTAACCCCTTTGAGTATGTTTGCAACATCTTGAGAGGAGGGGGAAGGAACACCAACTATTAAGACAGCAAGCTGCCATAATATCTAGACCCTCAACCTAGACCTTAAAACTCACTGCACCAGGAGAAAGAGTTCTACCATCTCCCAGTTCTGTTATTTTCTTTTCTTTTTATTTTTCTTTCTTATTTTTTTTTTCTTTTTTTTTTTTGAGAAAGTAGGATTTATTAAGGGAACAGGAAAGCTCCCACAGTGGGAGGGGACCTGAGGGGATTGCCCCCTGCTATTTTCTTTTAATCGGTAAAGACCACCACAAGAACTGAGAAGGTGACCAGAATTCATGCCATCATGAGGAAAAAACAAAACACTGCAGAACCAAAGGGTTCATGTACTTGCCCGTTCAGTAAAATCACTTTATTTGCAATCCTAGACCATCCCTCATGCTCTTATCTTTTGGCCCTCTGCACTCACCACCCCACCAGTTCCCCAGACTTTTTCCAAGATGAAATGACCTGAAGAAATCTGCACCCTATTGAGATACTTAGGGTCAGCAAGCACAAGGTATTTATATCATTTACCTTTGAATTTTCTTAATACACTTAATCTACTAGCTAAAGAAGTCTGATATGATGCAAAATAGAAAGCAAGACATTGTTGTTTTAATTTTTGTATTTTTTTTTTTTTTTTTAATGCTGGTTGCCTGGAGAGCAGACACAATGCTTCTATTGCTCTGGAAAATCTGAGGCTACAAAGATGATTTTCAAAATTAAGGGCAACTCACAGCTGAAAATTATACCTTTGGGCAAAGGGCCAATTCAGGATGCATTTCACTCTGATTTGGAGGTGTGCCAAAGTCCCTCAGTCCCATTTGTTCAATTTTATAGCTAACAGACAAAAAGGAAATATTATGAGTGTAGCTGAAGTGTGGCTGTGTGAAAGTCAGTATTTAAGGTCTTGCTAAGATGCATGTTAACATGTTGAGTTGTGTGGTAAGAACAAGAATCTTTGGGCGTTGTCAAACAACCAAGCAGAACCTTACTATGGAAGGAATGCTGTGCATGAGTGAGTGTTTCAGGGTCCCTTAGTCTGCTGGCATTGCAAAAGGAGAAATGGGAGGGGCCAGGAAACCCATGGCCAAACAGGACCACGTTTTGACATTAGCATGAAAACCAGGATTTTTTCTAATAGCCTTGGAAGTTGACAAGACCCATTTGTAAAATAAACGCATGGTATAATTTCACCTGATCACCATACTAAAATTGTTGTTTATTTTTGCCTTACAGTTACATAACTGCTAAAGATTAGGTTAGTTGAATTTGACAGTTTTCACAAATAAAATCCCCCAAATAACTTTACTACTACTACTACTACTACTACTACTGTGTGGTTGCAGACAAAAAATTTCTGACTTAATTTTTTATTTTGGATCTAAAATTGGAGAAGCAAATTTAGCTTTTTTGTGTCTTTCAGCTTAAAAAAGGGATATTCTTTCTAATGAATAAATATTCTGTTACAATTTTTAAAAGAAGTAACTGTAACCAAAAAAAAAAAATATTATTTAGATTTAGCCACTGTTAACATTTAGATTATTAATACCATGTACATATAATGGAATTTATAATTATTTATTTTAATATATGAAAATATATAAACTATAAAAAAATATAATATATAAATGTGTACCATATATAGTACATATTTTAAAATATACAAACATATATTCATGTAAAGGCTAAAAATATTCTTTTGTTATATAAAATATATATCCTATATAAAAACATGTAAAAACATTGCAATGTGTTTTCATAAAGAAATTAAAATATGCTTTTTAAAAAATTTAACCATATATCATAAACAGCTTTCTGTAAGACTACTATTTTAAGTGTAGGTAAAGAAAGACTGAGTATCCTTTTTTGAGTAGTCTTTAAATGGAATGTGAGTAACACCATTCAGTGAAAACTGCTTCTTCCTCTGGCCTCTCCACATTCTTAATACAAAAAAATTAAATTGCAGTTGCTATTGTAATATACAGCATTATTTTTTAAAATTTCAGTTTCTGAAATAAGACCTTCAGATCTATGTTAGCATTTCAATTCCACCTAGCTGTGTGACCCTTGGAAAAACTATTTAAACCTTTGGAGCCTAAGGATAGACTTAACATTTTTTAAAGATTAAATGAGATAATGCATGTTATGTGCTTAACCCCAGAATATTATTGACAGCTAGTACTTATTTATTCTGAGCTGCTGTAAAAATCATGTCTGCTACCCACCTCTCGCTCCCAAAAATCTCATAGGGATTTTCACTGGAGTTGTGGTAAATTTATATCTTAATTGGAGAGAGATTATCCCTCTTTATAATATTCAGTCTTCCCATATTGCTTCTAGAAGTCCTTTTCATACCTTGGAGAAGTAACTCGATTGAGGAATTTTTTCTACCTCGTAGAGTTACTAAACATTTATTGTTAGTGTTTTCCCTAGGTGATTTTATTTCCACTATTTTAAACATGAGTATCTTCTAATATATTTTCTGCTGATTATTGATAGCATAGAGAAAAGTTATTATATTTATGTTTTAGCTTGTCATGTTATTTAAATATATTAGCTCAAGATTTTCTCATTAATTCCCATTGTAGAAGTCCACATCACCTATGAATAATGATTATTCTATATCCTCTCTTATTGCATTGGCTCGACTCCATTAAAATGTTCAGTAATACTAGAGATAGTAGGAATTTTTGTCTTACTCTTGATTTTAATGGGAATGTCTCCATGGACTTTGAGCTATTGGTTTTGAATACGTATTTTTTATCAAGTAAAGGAAATTTCCTATTATTTCTAGTTTTTTGGATTTTTAAAAAAATCAGTGGTAGATGTTGAATATTTTCAAATGTTAAACAAAGCATCTATTCTGATTTTTTTAATTGTTTCCTGCTGATCTGTTTATTTAATGAATTCATAGATATCCTAACACTAAGCCATCCCTTCTGGAATAAAGCCTGTTTAACTACGTTGCATTATTATTTTGATAGATTGTTTATTAACTTTGGAAATATTTATAATTGCTTTATTTATATTTTTAAGTATAGTTATTCTCTATTTTTCATTTTTAGACTATGTTTATCAGGATTTGGTATTAATGTGATATTAGTTTCTTAAAATGACCTAGGGTATTTTCATCCTTTCATTTGTCCTAGAAAAGATAAATAATTTAGGAATAACGTGTTCTTCAAAGACTAGAGATACCATATCTGGGTTGTAACTTTTTTCATTAAAAAAAAAAAAACAAGTTTAAAAGTTTACCTAATTAACTTTTCAATCATTTTGTTGATTGTTTAGTGTCCTCTGGAAGCTGCTCATTTTCTTTTTCCTCTTGCTCTTTTCTTCACATTTAAATTCTGTCATATATTTACCTTACTTTTAATTGTGGTTTTAAAAACTATTATTATCTTTTCTACTATTCTTTGTTTTCTATTTTTTAATATATTCAACTCTTATCTTTATTAATTCCATTTCTGAACTTTTTGTCTTTTAAAAAAGCTTCAATATTATAGTTCATTTATTTTCAGCTTCTTCTTTTCTCTGGGTCATTGTTTTTTGCAAACACCTTTCTGGGTCCATTTTTTTCTGGTCGTTCTTTCAATGAATGTCTGTGAATGGTACATGTTCTTGGTCTCTATGCCCTTGTATTTCCCTCACTTTTTGTGACCGTACTTGGGGTAAATAGAGAATTTTAGGCAGATAATTTTTTCTCATTGTGTGTGATGTTATTTTATTGTCCTATAGCATCTAGTGTTGCTGATGAGAAGTCTGCAATAAATCTGATGGTCATTTCATTCTTTTTTTTTTTTTTACTTTATTTTATGATAAAGATGTGGGATATAAGTCAGGGTTAGGTACATGAGTGGTTTATAAGCAGGTGAAGTTTGGGTCTCCATTTGGACCTCATTTCACCTGGTTTAGGATCTGGTACCCTTGGTGAGGTTGTGTTCATGCCCTCCCTCTCCCTCCCCTGGCAGTGTCCTGCTACTGCCAATCCCTTTCTTCTAGTATTATGATAAATATCCAGGACCCACTTTTAAGTTGAAAACATGTGGTATTCAGTTCTTTGTTTCTGTGATAGATCACTGAGTATGATGAACTCTAAATCCATCTTGCTGTGAAGTCCATAATTTTGTCCTTCTTTATGACTGCATAATACTCCATTGTGTATATGTACCACATTTTCTTTATCTAGTTTACTTTTGATGGGCAGCAGGGTTGGTTCCATGTTTTTACTATTGTGAAATGAACACACATGTGCAGGTGTCTTTTTTGTAGGATAACTTGTGTTGCTCTGTATATTCCCAGCTGGAGGGGATTGCTGGGTCATATGGAAGGTCAATTTCTAGGCAACTAATTCCTGATCATAACCCCAAAAGTATATACCATAGAGATAAGATAGACAAGTGGTACCTCATCAAACTGAAAAGCTTTCACAAAGCAAAAGAAACCATCAACAGAGTGGGGAGACAACCCACAGAATAAGAAAAAATATTTGCCAACTGTATATCTGACAAAGGTCTAATGTCCAGGATCCATACGGAACTCAAATGAGCCGAAAGGAAAAAAACAAACAGCCCTATAAAAAAAGTGGGCAAAAGACATGAATAGACACTTATCAAAAGAAGACATATGAACAGCCAACAGACACATGAAAAAATATTCAGCCTCACTAATCATCAGAGAAATGCAAATTAAAACCACAGAGATACTACCTAACACCAGTAAAGGTGGCCATATCAATAAATCAAAAAACAATAGATGCTGGAAAGGATGCAAAGAAAAGGGAATGCTTCTACACTTTTGGTGTATAACTAGTAAACCTCTATGGAAAACAGTATGGTGATTCTGAAAGGAACTAGAAATTGACCTTCCAGGTGGTCATTTCTTTACAGACTCCATCTTTTCTCTCTGATGGCTTTTCAAATTTTCTATTTTTTCTAAATATTATACAACTGTAATATAAATAAGAGACACTTGGTTTTTGTCTATCTTGTACAGGATTACATGTTTCTTTACTTGAGAACTCATTTGTTTCTTCAATTGCAAATTCTTATCTTCCATAATTTCTTTTAATCTTGCCCTCACCTTATTCTAGAGTCTTGCCTTGTGGAAGTATTCTTATCTAAGTTTAATTCTCTTTCTCGTCTCCTTGGCTCTTACCTTCTCTTTCATATTTAAGTCTTTTGCTTCCTTTCTGAGCTGTTTTCTGATTGATTTCCTCTGATTCATATTTCAATTCACTAATTCCACATTCAACAATATTTCAGCTCCTTTTGAATATTTGTAAATTATTTTTTCAGTGACTATATTTTTTATCTCTAGAATAGCCATGTTTCTTGTTCAAACTTGTCTATTCTTTTTTTCCATATAATCTAAATCTTTGCCTTGTAGATTCCGTTATTCTTGAAAATTTTAAAAATATTTCCTTAAAATATGTTTTAATTAGTACTATAGCCTTAGTTCCTCAAATGTAATTTCTCTTTACCTAGCATGGATTTCTTATGGCATTGACAATTAAGAAAAACCCTTTGAGCACTCTCAGAAAAGAGAAGTATTTACTTTGGTGTAGGTATCCTGAGATCTTTCTTCATCAGACCTGTTAAGGAATAGGCTAAATTCCTCGTACTATGATTCTCAATCCACAGATCCTATGAGTTTGGTCCATAAATCTATAACCATTGAGCATTATTATAGAATAAAAAATAATATGTCTAGTTCCATATATATTTGTTTAGCTTCTGACTCTCCTGAGTGATGAAAAGCTTTATAGGTGACAGGAATCTTGTTTTATCATGTTCATCATCTTGTTTCCATTCAGTAAATATTAAATGAATAAACCAATGTACAAATTGATTTAAGTGTATTTGAAAAGCTCACATCCTTACAAGTTGTCCAAGAAATTGCAGCTTCAACCCAACATGAACCTTGTCTCCTTCTTTAGTTTTCACAACCAAAATTTACTCACATCTTACATTTGTGAGCTTACTACATTGATGAAATTTGTGGGTGGTTGGGGGAGGTCAAAGAAAGGGAGTCATTTAGGGGAACCAACCCTTCTTCCCTTTTGCTAGCCTCTCTCTCTTCTTTCCCTGTCCTCTCATTCCCTTCTCCCACTCTTCCTCCTTTTCATTCTCTCTTGCTGCCTCCTAAAACTTCAAATTCTTCTCTCAGTATTATAACAAACAGTGCCTGCCTCACATGCCGACCATTCCCTCCACACAATGATCAGGCTACTTTCCCAATGCAAGTTTTCTCCCTAAAGATAATCTTGATGCTAACTAATTTTTCCTGGCACCAATTCTTATAAAAATGTTTCAGTCTTGTTACATTTACTTAGTTATTAATATGATTAATGCAATATAAGTTATTTTTAAAGTGTTACTCAAATTCATAGCGACTTTAAAAATTATGTACTTTCTAAAGCAACAAATGTTAAAAATTGGCAACCACCTTTGGGTAGGTATAACAGTGGTGTTCATTAGTGCCATGTAGCCAATATTTCCAATTCTCCCCTCCTTCTGAGACCAGGCAAGGGTTGCACATCTGTGCTCCCTTGTAGTTGGGTGGTGCCATGTGACTAGTTTTGGTGAATTCGTTTTGTGAAAGTGATGACTGTCACTTCTGAGGCAGACTTTAATTGCCAGTGGGAGACCTTCCAGAGTTCTCTTCTTCCTTCTGCTTCAGAGATCAGAGATGAGGGTAGCTCCATCAGCCTGGCTGTCATAGCGACCACAATGATTAGTAACCTTCACTGATCCAGGATGGATATGTAGCGTGACCTAAAAATAAAGTTGGTGATTTTTTATTGTTGGCATTTTGAAGTGTTTACTATTACCACATAGCCTCATCGATCCTGGCTGGTATAGGGTCTACAGCATCTTTTGACATGAAAAGGAACATGTTATATTTGAAAAAATTGTGAGCCATTTTCTGAGTAACTGACGGTCATCACAATCTCTGAAGTCCTAGGACAGAATAATCCAGAGCATATCCAGCATCCTTAGATCCACACTGGGTTCACTCAGCAAATTCTATAGTAAGCAGTAAATTCTTTAGGACTATGGAAGGACTTATCTCTAGTGAATATTATAATCAGTGTGTGTGTGACCAGTAAATAAACATATTCTCAAATTTTTATTTATGACTCATGTCTTTCCACAAAAGTGTTGAAGTATCATATAACCAAAATTACTGACAAAAGGTAAACTCAACAAAAATACAAATTAAGATTATAGAGAAAAAAGGAGACTGACAATGTGTTAATATTTGTAAATTTACAAACCTAAGCTCAACATTGTAATTCTAATGTGGTAGTAATGACCAGAAGAGAAATGGAACAAAGTCACATTAACTTTTCTTATTGAAAAGTAAGCAGCATTTCAGGATTTTGGAAGGAGAACAGGCGATTGCAGAGGGGTAAAAAAACATCTCATAAAGTAGAAAAGGAAATAAGGTTAAGGGAAAAGGAGTTCTGTTTATATTGTTTGCCCTACAGAGTGAAAAACATGTAGGATGGGCAGATTCTTCTAGGTTGCCAAACCCAAATGCTGGGATCCTTTGAGAAAGCCACACTAGCCTCTGACGATTATTTTTTTAAACATTTAATTTGATTTAAGTATTTAATTTTTATATGTCAAAATTGCTTCCCATTCTTTTTTTTTTTTTCGCCTTTTCTAGTACAAAACTGACAAAGCAAATTAGAAAACCTTTATGTTAATGACAGCTGAGCATTAAAAAAAAATAAAGCTCTGATCACAGGGGATTGCTATTTCTCTGGCACAAACTACAATGAGAATTGCTATAAAACGACAGTGCATAGCTTGCCATTAGTATGTGTGTTTCTGTGTGCGTGTGTGTGTGCACACGCACACATGTATTTCAGTGAAGCTGGTTCAGCTACAAACAATATCAGAAGATAATGTAAACACATCCTTAGATAATAGTTGCATTTTTAGAATGTAGAGTTAGTTAAGTGGTACCATGTGACTAGTTTTAGTGAATCAGTTTTGAGCGGAAGCAATGATTGTCACTTTTAAGCTGGACTTTAATTGCCAATGGGAGACCCTCCAGAATTCTCTTCTTTCTGCTTCAAAGAAAAGGGATGATGGTAGCTCTATCAGCCTGGCTGCCAGAGTGACCACAATGATTAGTGAAGTGAGTGTGAATGAGAACAAATTAAAATCTTATAAAGGAATGAACAAAACATATCAGATAGAATAGTACTGTTAAAATATATAGCACAGAAAGGAAAGCACAGAGAAAATAAAACCACCAGGGTCCTCGTCTCTGGATTTGCAAACCTGGCATGACATAAGCCTAGGGTTGCCAGAGGCCACAAGCAGGAAGGGTCTGCTGCTGGAAAGTGAAGCCAAGGGAGGAAAGCAGAGGTGAAGGGTGGAGGGAGAGACAGAGAGAGAGAGAGAGAGAGAGAGAGAGAGTTCCAATGACCTTGCATGGGTGCTCCTTCTAACTATAGCTGAGAAGATCCTTTTTTTTTTTAATGCCAATGAGCCAATAAATTCCCTTTACTTCTCAAATAACTTTTCCATCAGTATATTTATTAGTTCATTTATTCAGAACATATTTTCTAAGTACCTAACATGTATTCAAGGCACTGTTTTAAATGTTGCCAATATAACACTGAACAAAACATAGCCTTGCCCTCATAGATCCTGTATTGGTGAGCAGGTAACAAATCTATTAATGATATTTAATGATTTAATGCATGCCAAGAATCAAGACCAGTAAAGAAAAATAAAGCAGGGTATTGAGATAGCAAATGTTGGGAGATAGTTTAGAAAGGAGAGGTAGGCAGTAGCAGGACACTGCAAGAGGACTGGGGCACATAACATCAATAAGGATAACTTATCCCAAACCAGGTGAAGTGGGGACCAAAGGGAGGCATAAACTCCACCTGTATGATGACCACATATGTACCTAATCCTCAATTGTACCCAACATCTTTAAAATAAAATTTTTAAAAAAAAGAGAGGTAGTTTTCCTCTGAGCAGAGAACTAATTAAGTGAGGGGTAAAAACCCCCTCTAAGTATTTAGGAAAGATTATTTTAAGCAGAGAGACAAAGTTCAAACGAAGAAGAGAATGTACTTTGTCTATCTAGGGGAGACACAAAGAAGCCGTTGTGGAGTGGCTGACATAAGGAATGACAATAATTCTTTCAGTGCCTCTGATTACCATTTATTCAACTTTCACTGCGTATACATATGACTTATGCAAAGACAGGACAAAATGGAGTCATCATGAAACAAATAGATCATAAAGCTTTCTTTGACTTCAGTTATATGCCTAAATCTTGCAAGAAGTCCTCTTCATCTGGTTTTGCTTCCAAAGCCAGAGAGCTCTAATAAGGCCATTTTGATGCTACCATTTGAGCATTTAACCACTGCCAGTTTTACTGTTTGCTTCTCTTACTGCTGCCAATTTTACAACAACTCTGATTTTTTAGCCAATTTGTTTATCCATCATTTTGTTTTCTGGCCTTTGCGAGAGTCACCTGTAAGATATGAGAGAGCACAATGTACTCAAGAGAGTCTTGCTTGGAATTTTGTGAAAGAAAGCATGCATGATAAGATGCTTGGTAAAAACTAATGGGTATGACTGGAGTGAAGAAGATACCATCAAGTGGAGAATAGAAACAGTGTTTTCATATCATCTTCACACCTTTCTCCCTAAAAGGCAGATTAGAAACTTATAGCCATTAACCTTTCCTGCTGAGTTCCTAAAACCACATGATGCAGCACTGCAAAACACCAGCCATATGTGACAGTCCTCCCTCCTGTACCAATACCACCTACAACTCGCTCTTTGCATTTTAATAGGTAGTCACATCCTACTTCGTTGAGAAAAGTTACATTTTTGTTTTATAATTGAACTGAAGTAGAAAGAGGAATTGATTGAGATAAATTGGCTTCCTCAAAAATGTTAGAGTCCAAAATTGAAATTAAAATACTAGCCGGGCTCGGTGGCTCAGCCTGTAATCCCGCGCCTTGGGAGGCTGAGGTGCGTGGATTGCCTGAGCCCGCGGGTTCGAGACCCGCCTGGGCAGGCGAAACCTCATCTCTACAATAAATCAAAAAAATTAGCCGGGCATGGTAGCGCACGCCTATAATTCCGGCTACTTGGAAGGCTGAGGCGGAAGGATCGTCGGAGCCCAGTGGGTCGAGGCTGGGGTGGCCGGGAGCGGCCACTGCACTCCAGTCTGGGCGATCCAGTGGGACTCCAACTCAAAATAAAATAAAATAAAATAAAATACTATGTGTTTCTTTGAGTACTTGAGTTTAATTCGAATTGTTAGATGTTATAGACTCATCCCAGGTATTAATTTATCAGTAACAGTGTTTCCTAATAAGAGTAGCTTCTTCCTCATTCAAATAAGTTGGGAAGAACTTGGATTAAAACAAACTTAAATGGGCCAACTTGATGGTAAAAGACTGAAAACTCTCTCTCTAAGATCAGAAGCAAGATGTCTGCTTTCTTTGATCTGTGCTATTTAACATTGTACTGGAAGTTCTAACCAGAACTGTCAGAAAAGTAAAATCAATAAAAGATATCTAAATTAAAAAGAAAGAAGTAATAATATCTTTATTCACAGGTGACATGATTCCATATGTAGAAGATTTCACAGAATCCATAAGAAAGCCATTAAAGTTAATAAACAAATTCAGCAAAGTTTCAGGGTCCAAAATGAACACCCAAAAATCAGCTGTTTCTGTACACCAGCCACGAACAATCTAAAAGGGAAATAAGAAAAACAATTTTATAATAGTAACTAAAAGAATTAAATACTTAGAAATAAATTTAAACAAGGAAGCAAAAGACTCATATGCTTAAAACTACAAGACGTTCTTAAAAGTAATTTAAGAAGACCTAAATAAATGGAAAGACACTTTTTGTTTATGGATAGGAAGACTTAACATTGTTAAGAGATCAGTAATACTCAAAGTGATCTATGGATTTAGTACAATCTCTGTCAAAATTCTAATAGCTTTTTTCCCCTGGAAGTAGAAAAGCTGGATTTCAAATTTATATGGAATTGCAAGGATCTCTATATAGCCAAGACAGTCTTGAAAGAGAAGAGCAAAGTTGGAAGACTCAAACTTTCTGACTTCCAATCTTACTACAAAGCTACGGCAATTAAAACAATATGGTACTGGCATTTCAACATATACAAAGACCAATGAAATAGAATAGAGAACTCACAAATAAACTCTTTACATATAAGATCAATTAACATTTGACAAGAGCGACAAGACCATTTAAAGGGGAAAGGACAGTATTTTCGAAAACTGATTACAGAAAAACTGGATAGTCACATGCAAAAAGTGATCTACATATCTATCCACCATATACAAAAGTTAACTCAAAATATATTAAAGGCCTAAACTAAATAGCTAAAACTATAAAACCCTTAGAAAAAAAACACTGGGGGAAATCTTCATAACATTGGATTTGGTAACAATTTCATGGATTTGACACCAAAAGCACAAGTTAAAAAAAATTCTATATACATATAAATTTGGAGTTTATTAAAATTAAGAAACTTTATGCATCAAAGAATACTATCAAGAAAGTATTAATTAATTTGAATTGTTAGATGTTATAGACTCATTATAACATCTACTGAATGGAAGAAAATATTTATAAATTACATGTTTGATAAAGGATTAATATCCAGAATATATAAAGAATTCCTACAACTTAACAATAACAAAACAATTGAATTAAAAAGTAGGTGCAGAACTTGAATAGACATTTCTCCAAATAAGATATACAAATGTCCAATAAGCACATGAAAAGGTGCTTAACATAATTAATCATTAGAGAAATGCAAATCAAAACCACAGTGAGATAGCACATCACACCTACTAAAATGGAGCAGCTGTTGTGGAAAACAATGTGACAATTTCTTAAATGGTTAAAATAGAACCACCATATGATCCACAATTTCACTCCTAGGTATGTGTCCAAAAGAACCAAAAGCAGAGACTCAAACAGATTTGTACACTGATGTTCATAGCATTATTCACGATAGCCAGAATGCGGAAATGATCCAAATGTCCACCAACAGATACATGGATAAACAATATGTAATATATACTACAATGTGATACTGTTCAGCTATAAAAGGGACTGAAATTTTGCCTTGCAACATAATGGCCCTTAGTAACATTATGCATAGTGTAATAGGCCAGACACAAACAAATATTGTAAAATTTGACTTATATGTGGTACCTAGAATAGACAAATTTATAGAGACAGAAAATAGAATAAAGGTTACCAGAGACTGGGAGGAGCAAGAAAAAAGGAAGTTAGTTTTCAGTGGGCATGGAGTTTTCGTTGCAGATGATTAAAAAGTTTTGGGCATATGTAGTGGTACTGTTACACAACATTGTGAATGTATTTGATGCCACTAAATCATATACTTATAATTAGTTAAAATGGTAGATATAATATGATATATTTTTTCCACAATAAAAAAAATATAGGCGTTTCTTTTCTCAAGGGCTTTTTTAATGAATTGCCAAAAGAGAGAAATATAAGATATAGCCTTTAGCAATATTTATGTAATTTAGTGACATATACTCAGGAATCACTGATCATCTGTAACAAATCTACAGTGTGTTAGTGTACTCCAGAGCGGTGTGTTAACTTGGAATTTGGACTGAATTAAAGATGTTCAATCACTCCCACAATAGAGGTAATGCAAATTAAAACTATATGAGATAACATATTTTACCTACTACTGACAAATGCCAAAATCAGAATAGCATACTTTGTTGTTAGGCGGCGAGAAAATGGGCATGCTCATATAAAATTTGGATATAAAATGGTATAAGTTTTATGAAGAACAATAGACATTGTATACCAAAATACAAATGCACATTCCCTTTGATTAAAAAATTTCATTCCAGAAATTTATATCACCTATCTACGTGCATATGTGTGATGTAATGTACAAATAAAGTTATTCACTGCTTTATGGTTGCAAGAGCAAATATTGGAAACAATCTATGTAACCACAACTTGGGACTATATTAAACATTTTTAGAACATCTATACAATGGTATACTATGTAGCTAGAAAAGAAAAAGTGGCGGAAAAAAGAAAATGACATTCCCCTTTTGACAATTAGGGATTAATTTAAAGCAGACCAAACCTCCCACTAAGAACAACTACAACAACTATATATATTTTTTTAATTAAAGGCAACAGAGAGCTACTAAGATAGCCAGGACTGGAAAGGTCAAAATCTTGAAGAGAAGGGAAACTAAGATGATTCAAGTCATTGTCCATTTTGCCAGAAGTACAGACAAAGCTGAGAAAAGGAGCAAAAAGAGGCTACTAAGAGTCAGAGAAGCTGACAACTTGGCAATCTCAAGAACTGATAGAAAAAAATAGAGTTCAGGGTTGCTAAGATATCCAGGAATTGAGGAGCTAAGGAAAAGGAAGCAGAGATAAATGAGACGGAAATATATAGCTTTTACCTCAAAGTATTTGTTGATCCCTAATTTGCTTTGACCAAGAGAAGTTTGGCAGGAAGTGGCAGCAAAGTTTAGAGTTTCAAAATGCTGGGAAGATTTTTTTTTTTGAGTTGGAGTCTCACTCTGTCACCCAGACTGGAGTGTAGTGGCATGCTCCCGGCCACTGCAGCCTCGACCTGCTGGGCTCCGGTGATCCTTCTGCCTCAGCCTTCCCAAGTAGCTGGAACTACAGGCACACACTACCACACCTGGCTAATTTTTCTTTTTTGATTTATTGTAGAGATGAGGTCTCGCCAAGTTGCCCAGGCGGGTCTCGAACTCACGGGCTCAGGAATTTCACTCACCTCAGTCTCCCAAAGCGCGGGATTACAGGCTGAGCCACCGAGCCCGGCCCAGATTTTTTTAAGGAAATGATGTACAGGGCCACTCAAGAAACATGGACCCCAAGCTTTCTTTTAGGATTCCTTAGAATCACATTCTAGGAATTAAAGGAAAGCAGAAATAGACCAGGCAATATAAAGTTTAAAACACAACCTTAAAACTGCTCAGTCCCTGATTGAAATCAGGCAATCTCCCCTATTGTAACTGTCAGAAGTTGAGGTACATAGAGAAAGACCTCAATATTTCACATACAATATCTACCATATAATTATTTTTTTCCCAAAAAGAAAAAATAGTAAAGAGCAAAAAACAGACAATAAGAATAGATCCAAAGTTTATCCAGACAATTGGGTTTCTACAAACAGACTTTAAAATGATTATTAACATGCTTAATAAAATAGAAGGCAAGATGGTGAAGTAAAATCAAACAATTGAACTATTTGTTTGTTTGTTTGTTTAGAGTTGGGGTCCCACTATGTCGCCCAGACTGGAGTACTGTGGCACCATCACAGCAGACTTGACGTCCTGGCTTCAGGTGATCCTTCCTCCTCAGTTTCCCAAGTAGTTGGAACTGCAGGCACATGCCACCATGCCCAGCTCACTTTGTTTTTCATTTTTTGTATACACCAGGTCTCTCTATGTTGTCCAGACTGGTTTCAAATTCCTGGGTTCAAGCAATCTTTCCACTTCGGCTGCCCAAAGTGCTGGGATTATAGGCATGAGCCACCATGCCCGGCCTGGACCATATATTTTAAAAATCAAGTTGAATATCTAGCACATAAAAACAAACTCATTGAAACTAGGAAATCAATAGGGGGATAAGTATTAAATATGACACAACTGTACAGAGGATTAGTGATTTGGAAACTAGGTTGGTAGAAAATTTCCATATTGAAGAACAAATGAGAAAATCTTTGAAAATGACATAGGAGATCATATATACCTATGTGAATTTTCTTTGTTCTGGAGTATTGGCTCTTCTGGATCTGGTACCTTGGTACTCAAATGGTTCAAGTGGCTGTACTTTTTTCTTTGTTTGAATTTTATCTAGGTTTTCTAATTGTTGTGATTGAGAGGGTAGCTCTATAACTAGATAATTCATTATTGGAAGTGGAACATTTTTTTCCTTCTAGTTTTGGTTTTTGGTTTCCATTTGCTTTAGCTCCACATAGTGTCATATTATATGAATGTACTAAAATGTCTTTATTCAGTCCTTATCTATGGAATATAGTGAAGATTAAAATGTCTAGCATATATAATTGAAATCATAGGAAAGGCAGAGATAGAAAAAGGATATTCAATATTTCAAAAAGATAAAAATTTTGAGAATTTTTCAAAACTGATGAAAGGTTTTTATTATAAACTTTGAGCAGGACAAACACAAGTGAATATAAGTAAAATAACACCTCTCCTATCATGGTAAAGCAACTGAACACTGAATATAGAGAACAATTTTAAAAACTGACAGAGAAAGAACATATTACTTATGAAAGAACAAAATAAGACTGACAAGGGACTTTTGAAAAGAAACATTGAAAGGCAAAAGACAGTAAGATGACTTTAAAAAGTACTGACAAAAAAAAGAATCTAGATTTCTTTAGTTAGAGAAAAGTATTTTTCAGAAATAAAGTTAAAATAAAGACAATCAAAAGAGTCCCCCCTAAAAGACTGTTCTTGGAATTCCCACATAAAAAAATACTAATCATAGTTCTTTGGGCAGAAAGAATATAATCCCAGGTAAAATGAATGCAGGAAGAAACAAAAAACAATGGAAATATGTAGCTAAATCTAAATAAAAATAATATAAAACAGTAATAGTGTTATCTGAGATTTGAAATATATGTAGAACTAAAATATATGACAACAATTACAAAAAAGTTGGAGTAGGTAAATTGCATCAATGAACATTAAAGTCCTCATGTTGTCTGGGAAGTGGTAAAAGTTCTAATTTGCTAATTTTTAAATCATGGATAAATCAAGATCACAAATTGTAATCTCTAGGATAATTACTGAAACATGAGTAAAACAATGTATTAAAAACATAATAAATCTATAATTGTGTTTTTATTATTATAATTATGAATTATATACATATAATTATAAACAGCATAATTTATAAATACAGATATTAATAAATTATAATTATTAATATAATATATAGCTATTAATATAAATAATTATATATAATAATTATAAATAATAAAAATTAGTCAATACTCAAAAAACAGAAAAAAAAGAAAGAGGACTATTGAAAGATGGAGCTGGCCAGGCTTGATGGCTCAGCCTGTATCCCAGCACTTTGGGAGGCCGAGGTGAATGGATTGCCTGAGCATGCAGGTTCGAGACCCACCCAGGCAAAGAGACCTCGTCTCTATAATAATTCAAAAATTAGCCGGGCGTGGTAGCGTGCACCTGTAATTCCAGCTACTTGGAAGGCTGAGACGGAAGAATCGCTGGAGCCCAGCAAGTCGAGGCTGCGGTGGCCAGGAGCGGCCACTGCACTCCAGTCTGGGCAACAGAGTGAGACTCCAACTCAATTTAAAAAAAAAAAGAAAGAAAGATGGAGCAAACAGAAAAAAGCAGTAATCTAGAAGCTTTCAAGTTAAAGATATCAGTAATTACATATATTGTAAATAAACTAAAATTTTCAATTAAAATAATTTTAAAACTGAATAATAAAGATAAAACCCATCAGATGTGGTGGCTCACTCCTGTAATTCCAGACCTTTGGGAGGCAGAGGTGAGAGGATTGCCCGAGTCCAGGGGTTTGAGACCAACCTGGGCAACTTGGTGAGGTCTATCTCTATAATATATCAAAAAAATAGCTGGGCATGGTAGCACGCACCAGTAGTTTCAGCTACTTGGAAGGCTGACGTGGAAGGATCTTCTGAGACCAGCAGGTTGAGCCTGCAGGGGCCATGATCATGCCACAGCACTCTAGCCCTGGCAACAGAGTGAAACTCTAACTCAGAAAAAAGATGAAACCCAACTATTTGTTGCATAATAGAGACAAATTTCGAATACAAAGGCACAGAAAGTTTGAGAATAAAAAGATGGAAATGCATATGGAATGTAAATATGCAAATATTAGCCAAAAAAAAAAAAAAAGTGAAAAAGCTGGCATAGCTAAATTCATATCAGATTAGAGAAAAAAAGTTTTATCAAAAATAATGAGGAATATTTCATAATGATAAAAGTGTTAGTTCACAAGAAGATATAAAAAGCATAAGCTAAGCTTCAAATATGCACAAAGCAAAAAATCTATAGAACTAATAAGAAAATGGAGAAACCCATAGTTTCAGATTTCAGATAGAAATTCTTTGCACACTTCTCTCATTAACTGATAGAAAAGCAAACCAGATGAGTAAGATATAGAAAACTTGAACAAAGTGGTCAATAAATTTGACATCAATAACATATATACAAGAGTGTAATATGTATATTATTTTCCAGTTATCTTGGAACTCTTACCAAACTGACCATCTGATGTACCATAATCAAGCAGAGTATATTCTCTGACCACAGTGGAATCAAACCAGAAATTGGTTACAAAAAAACTATAAAATCTCTCAATGTATGGCAACTAAGAAATGCTCCAACATAACGCAGAATTAAGAAAGACCTCTCAATGAAATTTGTTTAAGTTAGACTGAAAAGACAATGAAAATATGACATACCAGCCTTAAACATGTTTTAAAAAATTAGACTGAAAGTCAATAAGTGAAATATTAATCTCAAGAAATTATAGAACAACAGGAAAATTAAATTAAAGAAAGGAAGAAAACATAGCAATGGAAGCACAATGGGAAAAAATAGAAAAGATTAGTAAGGCCAAAATTTGATTCTTCAAAAAAATCTAATAAAATTGATAAGCCTCTAGTAACATTGATTTTTTTAAAAAGAAAGAGAGAAAGAAAAGGCACAAGTTATCAATACTAGAAATAAAAAGTAATGACATTACAGATTAAATAGACCTTAATACATAAGAGGATAGTATGAACAACTTAATATCAATAAATCTGAAAATTTGAATGAAACGACAAATTGCTAGAAAACATAATTTACTAAGATTAACACAAAAAGAAACAGAACATATGAAAAGGTCTGTATCAATTACAGAAACTGAATCTAGAAAAAATAATTATCTTATACGAAATCTCCAGATCAAGAGAGTTTTTTTGGTAAATTCTGCCAAATAGGAGAGAAATAAGATTTCATAAGACAGCAAAAGAGAAAACATTTCCCAACCCATTTTATAAAGCCAACATAATCTTGATACCCCATCCTGGTAAGATACATTAAGAAATAAAAAAAAGTCTGCTTTTTTTTCTTTTTCTTACAAATATAGATTCAACAATACTAATAAAATATTAGCAATTGAATCCAGCAACCAAGGAAATTTTATTCTAGGAAAGTTGGTTTAACATCCAAAAAGTAACTAAAGTAATTCACTTTTATAGACTAAATTAGAAAATCATATGATTATCTCAATAAATTTAAAGATTCTTAGATATCTAGAAGTAGAAGAGAACTTTATTGATATAAGAAAACTACAGAAAACCTATGGCCAAGGTTATACAAAATGATGAAATATTAAAAACTTTCCCTTAGCGACCAGAAACAAGGCAAAGTGCCTGCTATCACCACTTATTTCTATTCAGCACTGTACTGAAGGTTTTAGCCATTACAATGAGACAAGAAAAAGAACTATTGAAAAAGAAGGATTGAAAAAAGAGAAGAATAAAAAAGCACAGATACCATATTGCATATATTTAGAAAATTATGTAAATGTAAAAAAACCATAAGAATATGGAGACAAATTATCAGGATTAATAGTTTGGTGCAAGCATTGATAAATGGAACTGAAGAAAGAATAAATGGAACTGAAGAAAGAATCCAGAAACATACCCATCCTGATACAAACATTCATATTATGACAAAGGTGAGATAGTGGCGCTCTGTGGAAAGAATGGTCTTTTCAATAAATGGTGCAGAGTGAGTTGGATATCCATACAGACAAAGGCAATTCCTACGTCACCCCATATACAAAAATCAATTCAAGGATTGTTGATATAAATGTGAAAGGTAAAACAATAAAACTTCTGGAAAATAGCACTTGAAAATGTCTTCATGACCTTGGGGTAGAAAAAGAAACATTAACTCTCATGGAGAAGATCATTATATTGAACTTGTTAAAATATTACAACTTCTGATTATAAAAAGACACCATTAAGGGAATAAAAATGCAAACCACAGACTGGGAGAAAACATTTGCAATATACATAGCCGACAAAGAACTCATATCAAATATCTATCAGTAAATCTTATAAATAAATTTTTGAAAAGCAGAGATAAGAGAATGGCAAAATAGGCAAAAGTGTTGAATAGGCAGTTCACAAAAGTGGATATTCAAATGGCCAATAAACATGTGAAAAGAAACTCTATGTCATTATTAATCAAGGAAATGCGAATTAAACAATGAAATACTAGTGCACACCCTTTAGAATTACTCAGATTAAAAACACTGATCCTAAGTGATAACCAAGTTTAAGTAAAAATGTGTTACCAAAGGAATTTTCATAATCCATTGGTGGGAGAAGAAATTGTTACCATCACATTAGAAGGCTATTTGTCACTATTTGCTGAAGTTAAATATATAGAGCTATATAGAGAGATGAAATGACAGCAACATGTATGGAACTGGAGGTAATGATGTAAAGTGAAATCAGTCAAGCACAGAAAGACAAATATTTCATGTTCTCATTCATATGTGGGAGCTAAAAAAAAAAAGTAGATCTCTTGAAGATAGAGTAGATAGGTCATTACCAGAGTCAAGGAAGGAGGAGAGGAGAGGATGAAAAGAGGTTGATTAATGAGTAGAAATATATAGTCTGATAGAAGAAATAAGATTTAGTGTTTGATAGATTAATAGGGCAACTATAGTTTACAACAATCTACTGTATATTTCAAAATAGCTAGAAGAGAATAATTTGAATGTTTCTAGCATAAAGAAAAGACAAGTATTTAAGGTGATGGATATTCCAATTATACTAATTTGATCACTACAAATTATGTGAATGTATTAAAATGATCACATGCACCCCCAAAGTAGGTACATCTATTAGGTACCAGTAAAAAAAATAAAGTCCTGCAGGTGATTCTGCTGCACACTCATGTTTGAACATCGCCAGTCTGAGCTCATCTTCCAACACACCTGCAGGTGCTACTTGCAAATGTTGTAATAAACTAATTGTAGTCTTTGAGGCCTCATGATGTTTCACAGCTCTATATCCTACCTATTATTTTCTCCAACTGAAGTGTCTTTCTCCACTCTCTTCCTCCATATGACTGACTCCTGTTTGTAATTTAAGATGCTGGTAAACATCACCTCCCCTACCTGTGAAGCCTGAGTCTGATCTTAGTCCTAACTACTGTGCATACTTTCACCATAATGGATAAATCACATTTACTTGGCATGCACCCTTGTTCTTGAGCATAAGATCTAGATTCCGCTTTATTTTTTAGAACATGGTAGATATTCAATCAATATTTTTAAAGGATAAATTAGTGCTTCACACAGTAATAGACACTGTTGATGAAGAAACCAGACCCCGAAGGGTAGTACATGATGTATAATTTCATTTATATAAAATTAAAAAAAAACCACAGGCAAAATAAAATATTGGTGATTGTGGCTGATTGCAAAAAATGACTGCAGTGCTTTTTGAAGCCTCTTACATTAATAGACAGAGTCTCACCTGTTGAAATTAGGCTGGCCTTGTGACTTGCTTTGACAAACAGAATGTAGCAGAGTACCGACCTATCAGTTCTTTTTTTTTTTTTGAGTTAGAGTCTCACTCTGTCACCCAGACTGCAGTGGCCACTCGACCTGCTGGGCTCCGGTGATCATTCCGCCTCAGCCTTCCAGTAGCTGGAACTACAGGCGTGCGCTACCACGCCCGGCTGATTTTTTGATTTATTGTAGAGATGAGGTCTCGCCAAGTTGCTGCGGGCTCAGGCAATCCACTCACCTCAGCCTCCCAAAGCGCGGGATTACAGGCTGAGCCACCGAGCCCAGCAATCTATCAGTTCTGAGCTGAGGCCTCAGGAAGCCTCTTGGCTTCTATTCTTGCTACTGTTGCAGTCCTGCTGCTACTGAACAAGCCTGGGTTGGCTTGATGGAGGGATTACACTCCAGTCAAAAGTCAGTCCGCTCCCAGGCAACCCAGTAGCCACATGCTGATGCATGCTTGTGCCACAGCTAAGATAATGAGTAGAGTCTGGTCCTAATCCACAGAACTGCTCAGTTTATCTGAGCCCAAACTTCCAATCCACAGAATCATCAAGGACTGCTGTTTGAAGACACTAAGTTTTGAAGTGGTTGGTTATACAGCAAATCTAGCTGACAGAGTGGTGGAAGGGGTGGGTAGTGATTGAGAGACCTGTTAACAGGGGCTTCCAAGGTGTTTATAATAAATCTTTCCCAATCGCAGTGCTGCTGAAACAAGCATTCACTTTGTCAAGCTTCACTAAGCTGTGTAATTATGATATTTGTGTTTTTTCTAATATATGTATTTATTTCAATTTAAAAAGTAAAAATAAAATAAAATATTTATGTACTGAGATGGGATAATCTCCTAGATATATTTTTCAAGGAGAAAAGGAGACCTCAAAAGAGGGCATGTGGTATCTACCATTTGTTGTTGTTGTTTTTTTTTTAAAGGTATGTGTGGGTGTATTCATATGTGTGTATGTGTGTGTATGTGGTGTGTGTCTCTATACTTACTTGTATATGCATCATCTATATCTTTAAACATGCAGAATTAACTGGCAATACTGCTTCCAGGAGGGAAACGGGTCACTTAGGGATGGAAAGTGAATAGAGTGAATTTTCACTGCCAACCTTTTTATACTTTTTGAATTTTGAACTGCATGAGTTTATTACCTATGTTTTAGAATTTAATAATGAAGTTATAACTTTAAAAGACCATTCTCTTAGGTACTGTGCTGTAAAAGACCACATAAAAATTTAGGGGAGGCAGATATCAAGAGAAACGCTAGAGAAATACCTAGCTCTTTGAGGTCAAGTGGTAGAATTTGATATGAGAAATAAAATATTATATCATTTCCAACCGTTGTAACATATCACCCAAATCTGCAATCAAGAAAAGCCAGACATGGGATTTTAATTGTTTTATACAAGAGTTATATGGGCTTGCCATTAATTTAATGGAATAAAAATGAAAAAATTTTGAGTCCAGAGAATTGATGAGTATTGGAAAAGTCAGTAAAGAAGAGACAAGTTTGAGACTTTGAATTACAAGTGGAGTATTGAACATTCAAAGAGATTCTAATTGGTGCTTATTCACAAGATTATGAATCACAGTATAATTGAAATCTTTAAGGATTAGTGGAAAAGTCACCAGTTTTTTGTTGTTGTTGTTGTTGTTTTCAAGAAAATTAAGAAAACGCTGCCGTTCTTAAGTAAAAAAGAACCATTTATTTCCATAGCTAATTCTGGAAAAGTAAGTGTGTTGACTGGGAGGTCAGGAGACACCACTCTTGTTGCCTTGAGCTTATCTTCTCTTTTATTATTTTTCGTCTTAAGAAAACCAAAAAACTATCACTTCTGTTGCTACCATGGTATCGGGCCATAGTCCAATATCTCCTGGACACCTTAACTGTCTCCAAGGGTAGAGACTCTTGATACTACAATCCCTAACTTTGTACTGGCTTTTAGATACCTTGACCTTTTCCTTACCAAGAACAAAGTGTCAAGAACAAAAGACTATCACACCTTAGGACTTCTGTTTCTTGAAAGCAAAGCACACCTCCTTCCTAGATAATTGGCACCAGAAATTCTTCAGGGGAGTCTCTGGCTATAATTCCATAGAGAATTACCCATTAGAGATCAGTAACATCAAAATGTAATGCAAAAATCATAGACCTCATATAACAAAAATTAAGTATACATGCTTATTTCTTGGCTTAGTGTTTTAAGTTAATTACTATAAAAAATAGGTCTAAAAGTTTTAAAAGAAGGAGGAAGCAAGATTATTTAATAAATGTAAAACTCTGTATGACTTATAAAAGACAGGGTAATGTTAGGCTATGTTGTGGCAACAAACTCTCAAAACCTCATTGGCCTATCACATATCACAATTAACAATTTATTTCTCATTTATACAAAGTTATCAGGCAGCTGTCCTGTATGTTTTTCAAGCCATGGTTCAGGGACCCAGGCTCTTACCATATCAAAACTATATCACCAGAAACACGTGGTTTCCAGAGTCACCACTGGAGAGAGAGAGAGGGATGGAGAAGCACATCGGTTCTTAACTATCTTGGCCTGGAAGTGACATAGATCACTGCTGTTCAAAGTTGACTGGCCAGAGCTAGTCTTACTGCCCCAGTCTAACTGCAAGAGAAGTTTAGAATATACAGGGGATACACTGATATTTGAGAATCACTATCTCTGCCACATGACTTTAGCCTGGTAGTTTCAGAAGGCAAGCAACACATGCATCTCCAGGCAGGAACTATTAATATTCGCATTTTGCTAATAAGGAAAGTGAGGCATGTTGAGTTTATATAAATTCCTCAAAGTCACACAGCCATTAAATGAAAGAAATAGGATTCAAATCCAGTGTGGCTACAGAGCCTATCCACCACTCTATGACCTTCCACATAGAAAGCAAAGTGTAGAGCTAAAAAATTATCAACACATTGACCAATCCTCTTTTTTAATGGGTTAGGTAAAAACTTGGTATAGACAGAATTCTTTCAATCATAGAAAAGTTTCTGTGTACATATTTTGTTTGAAATATTCAGCTAGACTCCCTAAACTGGCAAGGGGAAAAGCAACATAATTGTTGAATTTTGCTCGTCACTTCAGTTATCTAATGTTGGCCTTGAGGTTCCCTAAAAAAATGTTGAAGTTGACATCCACAGTGTATTTTCTCACCTTCACCCTCTTTATAGGTTGCAACTATATGGAACATATGCAAGGCTCTGAATTAAAAAGGTAATTGCTCTGACTTAATGAGTAGTGAAAGAAATCCACATTTTAACAATTCTGAATGTTATTCATTTACATACCCTTTAGGTGTCAGTGAAAAATTTATCATAATCACACACACAAAAAATAATGTCATTGAATAGCAAGTTGCCTCACATTCCATTCCAGGGAGTCACTTTCTGTAGGTCAAAACCAGAGAAACAGACCCTATATATTTTTTTTAATTGGCTACCATATAAAGTTGACTAGAGCCTTCAGAGTGGGAAAAAAAAAAAAAGATTCAATTTTTAGTTCCATGCTAGAAAGTGGGATCCATAAGAACAAATCTAAACTTACTTATTTTGCATAATATTATATATGATATAACCGCATATATTTAAAGAAAATGGTACTTCTACAATAAATAGCTTGTGAGTCAGTGCTCACTGTGGTATTTTATGGAACTACAAAAAAAAATTGATTTTTCCCTAAACTGGTTTGTAAGCTTCAGGGGGGGGAAGTTAAAGCTAGGGCTATCAGATATTCATTAATAGTTTTTAAAGGAAGAAATTAGTTTTGATTCACTCAGCCAAGTCAACAACAACAACAAAATTGTCCTGTCTAGAACAGGCGTTCCTATAATTGCGATACATTAGTTGGAATTTTTACAATTTATATGGGTTCTCAATTTCATGCCTCTTTCTGAAACAAATAGAAACTTTATTCTGGAGTCACTCCGCTGGAGTCAATAATCTATAAGGATTTTCAAGGATTCCTTACCTGAAGTTTCTCAAGGACCTAAGGGATTAATTAGCAAAGGCTGTGCAGACAACCAGGAGCAAAAAATTCTGTTTTGTATTCTCATTTCTGCCTTGCTCAGTGTCCCAGAAATAGGAATAGTCATTCTTTCTTTAAAGAGCCCAATTCGTAGCTCTTCTTTCCTGCTCCTATATCTTGTCCAACCGTCACTCAAGACCTAAGATTTCTCCTCTGTAAAGCCTTCCTTGGTTCTCTAAGAAACATTTTTTTTAAGACTGCCACTAACTTTTGTTCATACCTTCACAGCAATCGTTTCAATGTATTCAAATGGTCTCCCTGATCGACTGAAGGAAAGTTCACATAAGCAGGAATTACGATTTTTATATTTTTAAGCCCAAGACTTCTTAAGCATTCAGTCTTGATGCATGATAGGTGCTTAGTAAATATTGTTTAATAAATGAATATGTCCAATTTCTAGGTGGAAATAAGAAAGTACATTACATTTGGATGTGGAAAAAAGAGAACTCTTTTAAATTATTAGTGGAAAATGTAAATTGGTTGTTGGAGCACAGGAAATGATTCCCCAAAACATGAAACTTTGGCATGCTGAGTGCTTTGAAATTTGAAAGGCTATAGAAATATGCCTCAGAACCAAGGTCTCTCTTTGACCTTCCCCTGCCTGTCTCTCTGATCCTCTTTTCCAAAGCACTGGGAGGGATTCTCTCTGGAATTTTTTTTATCTGACTAAGAAAGCTTCCTTCCAAAAGAAATGCAATTCTCTTAAGAACCCCTCTCTAGAAATCTCATCAAATAGCCAGGAAAAATCAACCACAGAAGGGACTTGGAGTTGTTACCACACCCAAACAGACTTCATCTATTCTCTTGAGGGCAGCTCCAGAGATTATCTGAGGGGCTTTATCTGCATAATTCGACAAGCTTTGTTCACAGTGAGGTTCTGCCCTTCACCTTCCCAACACCTCTCCCAGACCTTAAAGGAACATTGCCATTTACTTGCATTCCTTTCTTCTCCTTCTCTATGTACAAGAGTATATAAGCATCCATACTCCATGGATTTATTGGTTAGTCATTCTCCTGCAATCCCCCAGAGCAATGCATGTTAAAATAAATTTGTATGCTTTTTTTCTCCAATTGATCTGCCTTTTATCAGTTCAGTTTCAGTAAATCTTCGCTTCTCTCTTTGCCCCTACTTGGTACAACCATTATGAAAAACTCTAGAAGTTTTTTCAGAAAAATCAAAGATAGAACTATCGTATTATCCAGCAGTCCCACTACTGTGTATATATTTCAAAACCTAGCACTATATGGAAGAAATATCTGCACTTCCATGTTCATAGCAGCATTATTCATAATAGCCAAAATATGAAAACAACCTAAGTGTTAATCAATAGATGAATGGTTTAAAAAATTTTTTTTTAATATTTTTATACAATAGAATAATTGTTCAGCCTTTAAAAAGAAGGAAATCCTGCCATTTGTGACAACATGGATGAACCTGGAGGATATTATACTAAGTGAAATGAGCCAGGGACAGAAAGACAAATACTGTATGATCTCAAACGTCAACCTTAAATAATGAGATTCAGAAAATATAATAAAGTATAGAGTTTATTTCAGTGCAATTCTTATGGATAACCATCCAGGAAACACAGCCTCCACAAAATGGGTCAGCATTTCAAAGCGGGGAAGTTAAGGTTTCACTTATAGAGGCAGAGACAGGGAAGTTTAACAGGATAGCAACATTTTCTATACAAGATCAGTAAATACATCACAATTGGTCTGATTCCAAGAGAGATTGCTTTAACAGTCCACAAGTAGGGGGAATGGTCTCAAGGGGTCTTATTGATTTGGTCTTTCCTAATCATTTACAGGACAAGAATGAGGAGGAGATTTAATCCATAATCTGAGAAGGAGAAGTTGCAGCTGCATGCTATGTGACGCAGGTCACATGGCCACATCCGTCTCAAGGTTCAAAATAATTTAAAATTCCAACAGTTTTAAATTTGAATTATTTAATTTCACACATATGTGGAATCCAAAGTAATCGAGTTCATAAACACTGAAAGTAAAAATGTGAAGAGTGGGGGAAATGGGGAAATTTTGGTTAAAGGGTAAAAACTTTCAGATATAAGATGAATAAATTCTGTACAGCATGGTGACTATATAAAAATAATGTATCACATATTTAAAATTTGCTAAGAAGTAGATCTTAACTATTCTCACACCCCAATGTACAAAGTAACTATGTGAGGTGATGAATATGTTAATTACCTTGATTGTGGTAGTCATTTCACAATGTATACGTATATCAAAATGTCATATTGTATACTTTAAACATATACCACTATTATTTGTCATTTACACCTCAATAAAGCTAGAAAACAAAGAAGGTACACTGCATTTGAAAAATAGAATGAATTTCATATGGCAATAACCAAGCTGTGCTTTCCTTATTGTTTGAAAATACAATTCAACTTAAAATATAACATATGTAAAATAATTTCAATTATACAAGCCACATAGTATTTGAATGCAAGAAATGTGATCTTCTAGTAGAGTGTAAAAGATAGTTTCCGCTTCTACCTAGGTTTCACATGCAGTGTAAGGAGTAGTTGGTAGGACAAGTTCAAACATGGGCTGGCCAAAAAAAAAAAAAAAATGTTAGAAACATGCCAGCATATTAAAAGAACTAGCATAACTCTTCCCCAGTTAGAATCTAAAAAAATAGGAGAAGGGTTTCTTCTTGAGCTAATCATCACCACTAACAAATGGATACCACTTATAAGTCAACTCATGGGAGGACAAAGAGGTGGGACGGTAATTTTTTTTTTTTTTTTTTTTTTTTTTTGAGTTGGAGTCCCACTCGATTGCCCAGACTGGAGTGCAGTGGCCGCTCCCGGCCACCGCAGCCTCGACCTGCCGGGCTCCGGCGATCCTTCCGCCTCAGCCTTCCCAGTAGCCGGAATTACAGGCTCGGGCTACCACGCCCGGCTAATTTATTTTGATTTATTGTAGAGATGAGGTCTCGCCAAGTTGCCCAGGCGGGTCTCGAACCTGCGGGATCAGGCAATCCACTCACCTCAGCCTCCCAAAGCGCGGGATTACAGGCTGAGCCACCGAGCCCGACTGGGACAGTAATT
>CAUYQG010216414.1:0-38625 GCA_963574415.1 Tarsius wallacei | reverse complement strand
AAAAAACACAGCTTATTGTGTATATTTGAGGTTTCCAGCATGAAGTTATGGGGATACATCGAGCCACAAAGTGGTTACTATGGTGATGCAGATGAACATATGTAGCATCTTCCTTAGTTACTTGTGCGTGTGCGACAAGAGCGGCTAAAATCCGCTTAGGTAACAAGAATCCCTCCTCCCAGACAATTTTACTAACCTTAGTCCTCATGTTGTACATCGGGTCTCTGCGTTGCTCATCCTGCTGCTCTGTATTCTCTGACCTGTATCTCCCCGATTCCTCCCCGCCCCACCCCTCGTAACCACTGCCGCTTCATTCTCTACCTCTGAGTGTCTGGGCTTTCTTTTGTTGTGTTTTGTTTTTGTTTTTCTTTTATTCCACCTGCAAGGGAAATCATGCAGCATTTTTCTTCCTGTGTCTGGCTTATTTCACTTGGCATGATGTCCTCCCGCTCCATCCATATCGTGGCAAATGGCAGGATCTCCTCTTTTGGAAGGCGGAATGCGAATATACCCACGGTATACATACCACATTTTATTTTTCCATACATCTGTCAACAGACATTTAGATTGTTTTCTACCTTCACCATTATAAACAATGCTGAAGTGCGGATGTCTTAAGAGGCGGTAATATCATCTTCTTTGGATATACCCAGACGAGGGATTGCTGGGTGATATGGTAGTTCTACTATTTTTTTTTTTTTTTGAGCTGGAGTCTCACTGTCACCCAGACTGGAGTGCAGTGGCTGCTCCCAGCCACCGCAGCCTTGACCTGCTGGTCTCCGGCGATCCTTCCACCTCAGTCTTCCGAGTAGCTGGAACTACAGGCGCGCGCTACCACGCCCGGCTAATTTTTTTTTGATTTGTTGTAGAGATGAGGTCTCGTCAAGTTGCCCAGGCGGGTCTCGAACCCGCGGGCTCAGGCAATCCACTCACCTCAGCCTCCCAAAGGCGCGGGATTACAGGCTGAGCCACTGAGTCTGGCTGAGGGTTGATTTTTAAAAAGGAATAATTTTAACTGTTTTTAGCCCCCCTCGGCCACAAAACAAACAAACAAAAAGCTTTCTAATTACATGGAAAAGTTTCTTCCTTTTGTATGTATCACACATACAAAATAGTGCATACAAGATGCATGTACAGTCTCAATAATAATTATAAAACGCATATTCATATAGACAATAGACACCATACAGGTGGAGAAACAAAACCACAACCCCCCATGTGCCTTCCCTTCCCTCACCCCAGAGGTAGACCCTGTCCTGACTTTTGAACTTTGTATAAATAGAATTATTCAGTATGTACTTGGTTTCTTTCACTCAGTATTATGCTACTGAAATTGATCCATGTTGTTCGGAGAGATTTATTTTGTTCATTCTCTTTGCTATAATGTATAGTAATCCACCATATGAATTTACAATATCTTAACTCCTTCTATTATACAGAAGGTGCCAAAAATGTATACACATTTTAAGGAAAAAAAACTATTAAAACTGTAATACTCAACATATACCAATAACAAAAGATAAATACAGGTCACATCTGACTTCTGCAATGACAAGAGGTGCTCAGAGTGTTGACCATCAGCATCCAGACACTTCTGATGATGGCAAACTATTGCAGGACTTGTTGCTGTGCAAAGCCTCCTGGGTCTTCCCTTGTGCACATCACACACAGCACCATACAGCTCGAACGTATCACAAATACGGCATATGGTTGTTAGGCTGTTGGGGGTTCTGTTGCATACTCATACCTCCATTGCCATTGTATTTATACAATGTCTCGAATTTCAAATACCATTTCAAAATGGTGTTGCACTCTTCAAACGACAACCATGCTTCTTCCATTTTCATTGTCCTGCCTGTTGTGTGGTGACGCTAGCATTCATTTTATTAACACCATCTTTTGTGCTAATGCCATGCTACACATTGCTACTACCATCATTCAGTTCAGCTTCGAAAAGTGATACATAATTAACAACTCTTAAATAAATGTGTATACATTTTTGGGGGCATCCTCGGTAGACAGACATTTTGAGTTATTTCTAATTGAGGCTGCTACAAATAGTACTATGCAATCTTTTACACATCTTTTAGGAATATATGCATGCATTTCTATTAAGGCTATAACTATGAATATAATTGCTAGGTCATAAGTTTGGGCCTTAGTAAATACTGCCAATCGTCTTCCAAGTGGATTATGTCCATGTATGGCAATGTAAGGACTAACTGATCCTCATGCTTCATATTGTCTTTCTTTTTCAGTTAGTCATTCTGGGTGTATAGAGTGGTAGCAGGTTGTAGGTTTAATTTGCATATCCCTGATCCACACCTTTTCATATGTTTTGTTTTTTTGAGCTGAAGTCTCATTGTCACTTAGTCTGGAGTGCAGTGACAAGCTCATGGCCACCGCAGCCTCGACCTGCTGGGCTCAGGCAATCCTTCAGCCGCAGCCTTCCAAGTAGTTGAAAATGCAGGCATGCACCACTATGCCTGGCTAATTTTTTTGATTTACTGTAGAGACGAGGTCTCGCCAAGTTGCCCAGGCTGGTCTCAAACCCCTGGGTTCAGGCAATCCTCTCGCCTATGCCTCCCAAAGTGCTGGGATTACAGGCATGGGACACCACGTCTGGCCTCCTTTTCATGTGTTCATTGTCCTTTGGATGTCTCTGTCTGTGAAGGTTCTGTTCAGGTCTTTCTTCCACTTTTCTGCTTGGTTGTCTGCCTTTTGCTTATTGATTTTTTTCAAGAGTTTGATTATCTGTACCTGTTAGGTTCTTGAGTTTGGAGCAGTGTGTGTCAAAACTTTGTCTAGTGTAGAAATCCTAAGGGATCCAAATCTATTTGGTCCCTGGAGTTCAAAATGAGAACTTAGTTTATGGATACCTGAAGTCACTATAGGTCTGTTCCTGCTGATTCTAGCTTATGGTACCTTATTTTCTAGTGAGCTTGAGAACTCATATTTCTGAGATTCTCCTGTGTCTAAAATGATAGTGCCTTCCCGCAGAGGGGATTTGCATTCTCCAGGCACCTAGGGTCAGTCTGGGGTTACTTTAGACCAATTCAGGGCAAAGGATTCTTTGAACCATCCAGGTGTGGTAAATTGGGGATTGGGGTTACACACTCACAGAGGCTGCCAGCATGTGCTTATCATTTCTCAGGGATAGGATTTTTCTTTCCTTTACCTCCCCCCCTGCACTGTTCAACATTGCAAAGGATCCATATGTTTTATATGCACCAGATCTCTAATGTGGTTTTTTGGGAGGAGATTGGTGGCATAGTTAGCCCCTGCCTGACACATACCAAAATGTCAGATTCCCAGACAAAAGGCAGGTATTTAGTATAAACTATACTGTATGCACAAAACAGTCCAGGCACAGTTAACCACCTTTGTTATGTAGGGAATGGTGGGAACCACTCCCAAATCCAGGTCCCAGATGCCAACCATGGGCAGCCTTGCAAGCAGGCCTTTCTAAAAGGAAACAGCAGCCTCAGGCCTGCATGTTAGATCTTTTCTACACACAAAAATCTTATAAGAAAAAAGAGAAACACCATTCTTAACTGATTTAGTGAATATCGAGAAAATATAAGGGAGTCATCTGATAAACCATTAAAATAAATAAGAGCTTATAAATATAGGAAAGGGATTGAAAGTAGTGGGAAACTGCGGGGAGGGGGGTGAGGGGTGGGTAGCTGGGATTGACAGTAGACGATATCCACCTGGGGAAGGGAGGGGCACACCTCATCAATAAGGGTACCTGCACAATGAACATTTGTATACCTAACCCTGAATTGTACCCCACAATTTCAAAATAAAAAAAGAGAAAAAAAATGACAATATAAAATGTATAAAAATCAATTACATTTTTACATTACTAGTTTGTTTTTGTGATATATACAAAACAACAAAACAAAACATATACAAAAACAAACTAAAGGTCATCTATGCCATAGTAAGTACAACATACATAATGCCTGGATATAATATAAACAAGATATGTAGTGAAAACATGAAGAAAAAAATACGGTAGGGCTCGGTGGCTCAGCCTGTAATCCCAGCACTTTGGGAGGCCGAGGTGAGTGGATTGCCTGAGCCCGCGGGTTCGAGACCCGCCTGGGCAACTTGACGAGACCTCATCTCTACAATAAATCAAAAATTAGCCGGGTGTGGTAGCGTGCGCCTGTAGTTCCAGCTACTTGGAAGGCTGAGGCGGAAGGATCACCGGAGCCCAGCAGGTCGAGGCTGCAGTGGCCGGGAGCAACCACTGCACTCCAGTCTGAGTGACAGAGTGAGACTCCAACTCAAAAAAAAAAAGAAAAGAAAAAAATACAAACTATATTACAAAATGTAAAATAAAATTTGAAAAAATAACCAGATAATTATTCCTGACTAGGAAGACTGAATATAAAAATAACAATGTATAAAATAACTCACAGGTCTATTATAACCCCAATCAAAATTTCTATTGCGTTGAGGTCCTTCTTTAAAAGAAAAATAATTTTTTTGGCCTACTTTTGGCAAAATGATCTTAAAGTTCACTTGGAGAATAAAAAGGAAGAAAATTCTGAAGAAAAAAATAATTGTGGGAGGGTTAGTCCTGTTGTGTTTTAATCGTCTTACAAGGATATGGTAATTAAAACTGTGTGGTGGTTGTTCAAAGAATAGGCTAGATCAATGAAACAGATAAGTCCAAATATGATCTTATTATGTGAATAATAAAGAATGCCTCACAAGTCAATGAAGAAGACAAAGATCAGTCAATATATGATATAGGAACAGCTGTTTAACAATTTGGAGCATGATAATCTAAATTCTAATTTGTTTTTAAAGAAAGCCAATCACATCTGATCTTTTTTTTACTTCAAATGGACATTATATGAAACATAATTAAAACCAAGATGTGATTGGCACAATTATAGTATTATATGCTACTTCTGTATGTCCAAAAAATAGGTAAAGTAAAAAGGCAAAATATTGCAAAGGATCCATATGTTTTATATGCAAATAAAGATATACAGTCTGCCGGGCTCGGTGGCTCAGCCTGTAATCCCGCGCCTTGGGAGGCTGAGGTGAGTGGATTGCCTGAGCCCACGGGTTCAAGACCCGCCTGCGCAACTTGGCGAAAACTCATCTCTACAATAAATAAAAAATGAGCCAGGCGTGGTAGCGTGCGCCTGTAGTTCCAGCTACTTGGAAGGCTGAGGCGGAAGGATCACCGGTGCCCAGCAGGTCGAGGCTGCAGTGGCCGCTCCTGGCCACTGCACTCCAGTCTGGACGACAGAGTGAGACTCCAACTCAAAAAAAAAAAAGATATACAGTCATACGTAACTACAGGATACATTCTGAGAAATGCATTTTTAGGTGATTTTGTCACGTGACCATCATAGGGTGTATTACACAAGCCTAAATGGTGTAGCCTACTCCACACCTAGACTGTAGGGTATGGCCTATTGCTCGTAGGCTGAAGACCTGTACAGCATGTTAACATGCTGAGCACTGTAGACAACTGGAACACAACGGTGAGTATTTGTATATTTAAACATAGAAAAGGTACAGTATAAATATGGTATTAAAAGATAAAAAAGGGTACACCTGTATAGGGCACTTCCCATGAATAGAGCTTGCAGGACTGAATGTTGCTTTGGGTGAGTCTGTGAGTGAGTGGTGAGTGGTGAGTGGATGTGAAGGCCTGGGACATGACAAGTCCACTGCTGTAGACTTCATAAACACTATACTCTTAGACTACACTCGATTTACTTTTAAAATAGTCTTTTTCTTCAATATGAAATGACCCTTAACTTAACTCTATGACTACCATCATACATATGGTTCGTCAGTGACCAAAATGTTGTTCTGCAGTACATGGCTGCATTACATCTTTAAACAAAGCCAAGACCATAATAGATAGTAACTTTTCCAAGGTCATGTAACCTTGGATAAGTTATTTAGCTTCTTGGCCCTCAATTTCCTTCCTTCTTGCAGGGTATGGCAAAGATAAAATATATGTAAAGTTCTTAGCAAAGTATCCTAAATATTATGGCTGCTCAACAAGTCATAGCTAGTTAGGAGTGGTGGTGGTAGTGAGTGGTAGTGATAGTGAGTGCTCACATAACTAAGAAAACATTAAGTCCACAAAAGATAAATGCAAGAAAATGTGAACAGAGAATTCTCAAAAGAGGAAATAAAAGTCATGAACTTGGGAAAATGTTCAACCTCACCAAAAGTCAAAGAAATTCAAATCAAAACAACGAGATAGCATTCTGGCCCACTAAATTATCAAGACATTTAAAAAAACAATAGTGCCAGCTGGGCTCGGTGGCTCAGCCTGTAATCCCGCGCTTTGGGAGGCCGAGGTGAGTGGATTGCCCGAGCCCATGGGTTCGAGAACCCGCCTGGGCAACTTGGCGAGACCTCATCTCTACAATAAACGAAAAAATTAGCCGGCGTGGTAGCCTGTAGTTCCAGCCTGTAGTTCCAGCTACTTGGAAGACTGAGACGGAAGGATCACCAGAGCCCAGCAGAGGCTGCAGTGGTCTGGGTGACAGAGTGAGACTCCAACTCAAAAAAAAAAAAAAAATAGTGCCCCAGTGATGGAGGGTGTGTTGAAACTGGTATTTTCATACGTTGCTGATAATACATAAATTGATACAACCCTATTAGGATGTGATGTGGAAATATGTTCTGTTATTTCAAAAAAGATCACATGCTCTACTCAGTTAATTTCAAGGCTGAGATTTTGCCTAGGAACAGAACCCCAAACATGAAAATAACTGCCGTGTTGAATAATCAGAAACAATTGTAGTTATCCTTGAATAATTTGAAACAATCTGGCTGTCCAGCAATAGGAGTAAAAATTACAATTTACTCAGAAGATATGATGATTATGTTACTACACAGAAAATACTTACAATAAGATAAAATAAAGCCAGCTACAACATTTTAAGTGCATTGTATAGCAGAGAGAGAGATGGAAGGACATATTTCAAATAAGAAACAGTAATCATATTAAAGTCACATGACGATGGATAATTACTGCCTTTAAAATTTAAAAATTATAGTTAAACTAGATTTTGATGATTTTTCCAAATGGGTTCTTCTTTCTTTCTTTCTTTTTTTTTTCATTTTAGAGTTGTGGGGTACACGTGAGGATTTGCTATATTAGGGATTCTTCTTTAAATGGCAAGAAAATTTAACCTCAAAGCTCTTGACAAAAGGTGACAGCTGTGAGTTTTTTATATTGGTCCTCTAGAGGGAGCACGAGTGCTTAAAATATTTCATAACCATAATGGTCTGTTTCACAATAATCAAGAATTTTAGAAGTGCAAGAAAAAAACACAGTAGAGGATCAAGTATAGATAATCTTCTTAGACAGACACAGAAGAAAATATCTAGCTATAAATCATTTAGTATCTATTATTAGCGCTAATTTTGAGGGACACAGACTTTCTTACATCAAGTATATCTTAATGAGTTGAAGTTACCAGTGGAGAGGAAAATGATGAAAAAGAAAATCAAAGATGCAAACTACTCTCAAAGCCCTCATATTCTTACATGGAATTATAATCTAATAACTTCCCCCCTGAGATTCCAATGTGCTTTTAGCCCATTTAATATATATATTTGTATCCTAGTCAAGTTGGGTTCCACAAAGCACCAAGAAAAGGAAAGGAAAGAATTTGTGTTTGTTAATTAGACTAGAGGTGTACCCAGGCAGACAAACCTGGTCAAGGGTCCAATACTTCTCTCCTACTATATCAATTTCAAAGGGAGGTGGGGTTTAGCTTCACATGGCCCTCAGGGCTCAGCCACTTTCTAGTTCTGAGTCCACTCTAAATCTTCTCATTTGTTTGTTGGATTTGAATGTCCAAAACCCTAATTAAGGCGCATAATCTTTTTTTTTGAGTCAGAGTCTCACTCTGTTGCCCAGCCTGGAGAGCAGTGGCACGCTCACGGCCACCTCAGTGTGGACCTGCTGGGCTCCGGCAATCCTTCCGCCTCAGCCTTCCAAGTAGCTGGAACTACAGGCGCGCGCTACCACACCTGGCTAATTTTTCATTTTTATTGTAGAGACAAGGTCTCGCCAAGTTGCCCAGGCTGGTCTCAAACCCACGGGCTCAGGCAATCCACTCGCCTCAGCTTCCCAAAGTGCTGGGATTACAGACTGAGCCACCAAGTCTGGCCCGTGAGACTTTTTAATGGCTCTGACTTGAAGAAACCAGGTCAGTTGTCCTAATTCCTGACCGTCTACTTGCCATTCTTGCCAAGCCATTCAACATGTTCCTCATAGCTGAAATTTAAATTTGAAAGTTAAAATGAAAGATGTTGAATTCAAGTTAATTATTTGACATATCGTAAATTATGTTGTACTTCTAGTGGCACTGTCATCATATTAGAGAAGATAAACCTAAACTGGTTGCTAGGATTCACTCCTGTGTTAGGGTAATGACAGTCTAAGCCTTCTTTGAACAATGAATGCCCCCCACCCCCACTCCTTGAAACATAGAAGTGATCTATCTCTATGGTGTTACTTTTGGCCTTACAGGAATGTCTAGTTCCCGTCCATCATATACCTAAATGTTTAAACAGCAGTTTAACACCCTTGTCTAAGTCAATCACTTTTAACAAGGGTGACAGAATGTTGATTTTCTAATTCTGTCATTCCTTCTACATTCTTAGGGAGCATTATTCTGTAAAATAGAACTTTTCCTCATCATATGTTTCTTACAAAAATACTGGATAAATGCTTGATTCTTTTTCCTTAGTTACCAATTGTCAAAGTAAGAAGTCAATTTACAAGACAACTCAAATGTTGACTTGTTTGTTCTCTTTTAGTATCTGTAGAGAGACATCTATTTTTAAAACTCAGTGCGATTCAGTTCACTAAATCATTGTTCTTTTTGTTCAAATTGTTGCAAATTTGGACAGTGGCTGGGCTCCCTATTTGGACATGTTTTTAAACTTAGGTTTTTTACAGATAATTTTCCTCCCTCTGGGCATTATCTCAACCCCCAATTTATGCTTAGCATTTTTTACTAATGTTCCTTTCTGTCACTGATTTAGACAATACTTTGTGCTATATATCCATGTATGCTTTATGTAATATAAAAATCCCTCTCCTTTTAAATTTTCAGCTTACCAATTTATGCCCATAAAAAGTATTTATCTCTGGTCTGCTAGGCCAGTCATTTGTCCATTTTCTTTTCAATTTTCAAAACATTATTGCCGTTGTCTCTTCCACTGTCCTTGTCTTCATGGAAAAGCAGGCAGAAGCCAGGGCAAGAAGAGTCTTGCATGCCAAGTTGGAGAATTTAACTTTTGCCTGAAGGCGATAGAGAGACATCGAACAGTCTTAAGCAGGAGCGTATCATGACCAGACCTTTTGGGAGTGATCACTGAGGCCATGCAATGGAGAATTTAAAAGAGGTGCACAGGACTAGAGGCTGGAAATCTAGTTAGGAACCTGCGGTAATTCGAGTGACCAGATCTAAGAACATGGCAGCAGGAATGAAGTGGACAGATCTAAAAGGGGCTCAGGAGTGCTCGCAAACAGGATTTGGAGATTATTTAGACCTAGGGCCAAGGAAGGGAGAAGAGTCAAGGATGACTCCAGGCTTCTGACTTGGGTAGCTATGTGGGCAACGAGCCACCCATTGAGATGGAGAACAATGGCCGTGAGACCAGTTTCAGGCGAAGCAGAGCATACCGACTTTGTGAACGCCGAGTTCCACCACAGCTTATCCTCGCAGAGACATAAACGACCACACTTTTCCAGTGAACGCCCTTTTCTACTCCAGCAGGCAATAACACAACTTTTCTACTTGAAAGCACCAACATTCCCTCCTCTTTCTTCGACAATGTGCTCACCCTCTACCACTGATTCCACCCACCCACCTGCCCCTGCTCCCACCACCCCTGACTCTCACCTGGCTTCAGTGGAAGGAATGTCCCTGTGGCCCCTGGTGACACTCTCTCCTTGAGTGCTAGATCCTTCCTCTCTCACATTCGTAAGCCTTCTGCCCTGGACTTTACTGAACTTTCTCTTCCTTATCATCCTTTTCAATCGATTTTCAACAGTTAGCCGACTTAAGAAGCAGACTTCTCTCGACCCCATGGAACCTCCGGCCACCACTGAATTTCTCAGCACCCTCAAAGCTCTTGAAACTCTTTCATATTGCTGTCTTGGCTCCTATCTTTACTTTCTCACCTTTCATTCTCTCCCCTGATGCTTCTCTAATCAGATTTCTGTCCCTGCCACTCCACCCAAAGAGTTCTCATCAGGGTCCCCAATGTAGGTGCATCCTGCAAAAGTCAAGGCACACATCTGCACACATCGTATTTATTATATTTTAGTTTAGTTTAGTTTTTTTGAGTTGGAGTCTCACTCTGTTGCTGAGGCCAGAGTACAGTGGCAAGATCACAGCTCACCATAGCCTCGACCTCTTAGACTCAGGCAATCCTTCTGCCTCAGCCTCCCACATAGCTGGGACTACAGGTGCACACCACCATGCCCAGTTAATTTTTTAATTTTTTGTAAAGACAAGGTCTCACTATGTTGCCCAGGCTGGTCTCGAACTCCTAAGCTCAAGCCATCCTCCCACTTTAGCCTCCCAAAGTGCTGGGATTACAGCCATGAGTCACCATGCCCAGCCCTGCACACATCTTATTAGATCTTCTAGCAGCACTGATCAAATCCCCCACTCCCTCCTTCATTCATTCAGCACATATTTACTGAGTATTTACTTCCTACCAGGCACTGTTCTAATCCTTGTGATACATCAGTGAACTAAAAAGACAAAGATCCCTGCCCTCAGCAGACTTACATTCTATACAAGGGAGAAAAAGATAACAGGCAAAAAACAATAAATAACTAAATCACATGCTACATTAGAAGGCAATAAAGGCCATGAAAAAGAACAAATATCGAACTCAGTAATGGCCTTGAGGAGTTTCCCTTTTAACACGTCATTATCACTATAACAAAACATACCCTACACAACAACATTTACTATCAGGTCAAAGTATAGGGTATGTCTCTGAATCCCCCCACAAGAAAATGAATCTCGTTTCCATCTGCCATCTTTCTTAAGTCAGCACTCTTCTCTCTCCCACTTCTCCTGGATTGGATGTGAGAAAAGACGAAGGAACAGTGGAAGCTCAGGAGAAAGGAGAGTGAGGCTTATCATTTCCCAGTGTGTGACACTGTGTATTGGGTCCCGGGGCAGGTGACAGAAACAGAAGTGGTGAACCTCCAGGCATGAGCTGACTCCTTTTTCATCCTCTTTCCAATGATGTCAAGTGATCACTACTTTCTACTGGGGAAGAGTGAGGCAGGAACTCAACGTGTAATAAATGGTCCAAGGCTGAAATTCTCTAATACATTTTTATCTTAATCTTAAGGAAAATAAAGCTATTGTATAATTATAATAAAAGTATGGCTTTCATAGTAGGCAGGGCAGACTGCGAAAATGTCAGCAGCCCTTTCTTCCCTGCTGTGTGTGCACTGCTCCCATCTCTTGATGGAGTAGTTGCCCTCCCCTTTTATCCGGGTTGGCCCGGGAACTTACCCTGACTGGTAGAATGGGGTGGAATTGAGGATATGAAGCTTCCACATTACAGTTTTCATCTTCGCCCTGTGGGAGCATGGTGCCACCTTAGAAGCCAGCTCACACTAACCTGCTGGAAGATGAGACAAGATCTGAGGGTTGAGGCCTCCTAGACAAACCATTTCCCAGCCAAGCCACCAGATGACCGCAGCCCTACAGCCACGTGCATGATCCCACACAAGACTAGCACAAGAACCTCCTGGCTGAGTCCAGCCCAACATTGCTAACCCACTAGTTATGAAAATATATAATTATTGTGTTAAACCATTATATTTTGGGTTGGTTTGTCACACAGAAATAGGTAACTGATAGACTAGGTATTAAATGTATATTATCTATTAAAAATAATTTGTTTTAAAATTGAGTAGGGATCTCTTAATAACTCAAATTTTAATAAGTAAACTTAATAGTTACAAAGATCAGTAACAGTGGGGAGAACATACTGGGCCCTATATTTTAATGAAAAGTCCACTAGCCAGATATCTTGGTATAAGTGCTTATTCTTACAAAAATTAAACCTTACTATACATAGTCTTTCATTACTTCATTCATTTAACATGTAGACATCTATCCATGTCAATAAACGTAGATATATATATATATATGTATATTTTTCCCCCCAGAACTAAAAAAGGACTTTATTTATTGAGGGCAAGAGGATGCAAACAATACAAAAATCAAAAGCTTATCTGGCCTTCAATGAACTTTTCTTCTCTGCTTGTCAAATGGGAGTTGGATTTTGTTTGTACATTTTCTAAGAGTCCTGATCTGCTCACAGAATCCTTATACGGGGGGAAGCTTTGGGCAGATTCCTTCAGCGACCCTTTGGGATAACTCTTAGCAGGGTGGGAGGCATTGTTCGGTTCTGTCTGTCTACTTCTTTCCCTTCTGTTTCATGTGTACTACAAAATAGTCGCTGCATGCAATGGTGAGGCCAGGATGAGCGAAAAGAAGTTCTGGAAGCCCACTTTGCTTCTTGGCATTGGTCCAGGACCTTCATTCTTGTGTCCACGGCCAGAGGGTCTTTCTGATTTTCCAAAAATCCAGGGAACTCCTTTTCCATGAGTACTCTCAGGTCTTCCTTTGTTAAGTAGCCTTTATCCCCAGCAAATGTGTAGAATGTAAACATCATGGTTTCCATGGCATGTTCCATTTGAGATGGCATTTTGGTGAGGCATGTTGAAGTCTTGGCGGTGGGGCATGGTGCCAATGCTGGGTGAGCAGGGACCCAGTAGTGAGGAGTCCGCGGGAGGTGAGGATTGCGCCTTAGTACCTAGGGCCAGAGCTATATTTTTAAACAGTTGCATAAGCCGGGCAAGGTGGCTCACGCCTATAATCCCAGCACGTTGGGAGGCTGAGGCAAGAGGACTACCTGAGCCCACGAGTTCGAGACTAGCCTGGGCACCTGGGCGAGATCTCGTCTCTACAATAAATTATAAAAATTAACCAGGTGTGGCAGCACATGCCTGTAGTTCCAGCTACTTGGAAGGCTGAGGCAAAAGGATCACCTGAGCCCAACAGGTCAAGGCTGCAGTAGCTGTGAGCATGTGACTGCACTCCAGCTTGGGCACATGATGAGACACTGACTAAAAAAAAAAAGAAAAAAAAAAAGAATAAATAGTTGCATAATATTCCATTGAACAGATACATGTAATGTATTCATTATAGCAGGGACCATGTCAGCCTGGTTCTTCAGGGTCTGGCACACAATAAGTGCTCAATATTAAAATAGTTGACACCTTTTGAATGCTTCCTATGGGCCAGGTCCCAAGTTCAACTGAACTATGAAGTGGGTACTGCTATTATCCCCATATTACAGATGAGGAAATTGAGGCACATAGAGGGGAAGTGAGTTGCCTAAGGACAGAATTAAAATTTAAATTCAAAGCAATCTGAATCCAAAGCCCATGCTCTTAAAACTATACCATGCTGCCTCAGTGAATATAAGCATCAATGAATACAAAAATGTATATGACAAATTTCTAGAAATATCATTTCTGAGTCTTAGGACATGCATATTTTAAGGCCTTTAATTCATATATGCAATGGAAGCTATTCGTTGTAATGTGAAGTTTTTGAAAAGTAGTATGTAAAAATGTATAGACATTATTATCACAGCTATGGAAAAAACAATACATGGAAGACAAACAGAAGGAAACACATCAAAATGTTAAGTGACCATTTTGGAGGGACAGTTTACGGATGACCTTTTTTCCTTCCTTATAATTTCCCAACATTTCCACAATGAGTTGTTATTTTATTTTATACAGACAAGTTAAAGAACCACAGCCTTTCTTCTGTTATATGTGCTTTTTTTTTTTTTTTTACTTTTAAATTTTAACTTTTTTATTTTAAAAATGTGGGGTGCAATTCAGGGTTAGGTATACAAATGTTCATTATGCAGGTACCCTTGTTGATGAGGTGTGCCCCCACTTCTCCAGGCAGACGCCCACTACTGCCAATCCCACTTCTCCGCCCCTCTCCCACCAGTTTCCCGCTGCTGCCAATCCTTTCCTTATAGTATTATAATTGTTCAAGATCCACTTATGAGTGAGAACATGTGATACTCAGTTCTTTGTTTCTGTGAAAGATCACAGACTCTAAGTCCATCCAAGTTGCTGCAAAGTTCATGATTTTGTTCTTCATGACTACATAATATTCCATCGTGTATACGTACCACATTTTTTTAATCCAGTCCTCTTTTGATGGGCAGCATGGTTGGTTCCACATTCTTGCTACTATGAACAATGCTGCGATAAACATACGAGTGCAGGTATCTTTTTTATAGAGGAAATTGAGTTCTTCCGGGTATATTCCCAGTAGGGGGGTTGCGGGGTCGTATGGAAGGTCAATTTTTAGATCTTTTAGGAATTGCCACACGTTTTCCACAGAGGCTGTACTAGTTTACACTCCCACCAACAGTGTAGAAGTGTTTCCTTTTTGCCACATCCTCTCCAGTATATGTTGTTTCTTGAGTTATTGATGATGGCCATCCTGACTAGAGTTAGGTGGTATCTCAGTGTAGTTTTAATTTGCATTTCTTTGATGACTAGTGAGGCTGAGCATATTTTCATGTATCTATTGGCTGCACATATGTCTTCTTTTGAGAACTGTCTATTCATATCTTTTGCCCACTTAGTAATGGAGTTGTTTGTTATTTTCCTTTTGGCACATTTGAGTTCCTTGTAGATACTAGATGTTAGACCTTTGTCAGACATACAGTTGGCAAATATTTTTATCTCAGTCTGTGGGCTGTCTCCCAGCTTTCTTGATCATTTCTTTGGCTTTGCAGAAGCTTGTCAGTTTGATGAGGTCCCACTTGTCTATCTTTTCTCTTATGGCATGGGCACTTGGGGTTTTGATCAGGAATTGGTTGCCAGTTCCAATTTCCATAAGGGTGTCGCCTGCAATTACTAAGGTTCTTATAGTTTGAGGTTTTACATTTAGGTCTTTGATCCATTTAGAGTTGATTTTTGTGTATGGTGATAGGTAGGGGTCTTGTTTTAATCTTCTGCCTGTGGTTAGCCAGTTTTCCCAGTATCATTTACTGAATAGGTTCTCCTCTCCCCAGTCGTTGGTGGTAGAGGCTTTGTCAAAGATGAGTTGATTGAGAAACTGAGGTTTTGCTTCTGGAATCTCTATCCTGTTCCATTGGTCTATATGCCTGTTCTTGTACCAACACCAGGCTGTCTTGATTATTGTAGCTTTACAATAGAGTTTGAAGTCTGGGAGTGTGATACCTCCTGCTTTGATTTTTTTGCTGAGGATTGTTTTGGCAATTCCTGTATTGTCATTTCCAGTTCTGAGAAGAATGCTGCTGATAATTTAATGGGTATTGCATTAAATCTATAGATTGCCTTGGGTAGGATGGACATCATAACAATGTTGATTCTTCCAGTCCATGAGCATGGAATATTTTTCCATTTGTTTGTGTGATCTGTGATTTCTTTGAGCAGTGTTTTGTAGTTTTCATCGTAAAGGTCTTTCACGTCTCTGGTTAGGAAGATGACAGGTGTTTCATTTTTTTTTTTGTGGCTATTGTGAATAAGATTGTGCTTTTTATTTGGGTTTTTGTTTGTTTATTACTGGTGTAAAGAAATGCAATTGTCTTTTGCACATTTATTTTATACCCTGAGACTTTTCAAAATAAATATCCAAATATGTGGTTAGAACACATGAAATAAGAACTTGTCCCTAAATTGTCATTAACATGTTCAAAATATTTGAACATTGTTGACACAAAAGCAGAATTTTAGAGGTAGTTGACCTTATTTTTAAAAAGTCAGTCTGAAGTTATTTGTCATAGTCCATATTACTATTTAAATCCAGAAGCAAAAGAATGTCAAGTGGCCAGACTCCCAAACCAATAATAAAAACTGAAAAATTTGAACTGCATACATTTGTTTTATTAAATGTTTAGGCCATTTACTGATGATATTTGTTAATACTAAATGATTAGGTTATGGTTATTCAATTTTATATTTCAGTGAGTTTGTTAAAATTGGTTTGGCAGCAAGAAGATATTTATAGTATTTCCAAGTATGGTACCATACCTTTAGTAAATATTTTGTGATGAGGTTGATGACAAAGGAAAGTATAATGAATGAACACATGCATATTCCTTCAGGTGAAAACTTTTGATCAGAATATTTTACTTTTATTGATTTTAAACATAAAATGATAAGTGAGTAATAGACACTGGCCAACCAGCCATGTCAACTAGTTCTGGCAGTCAAGAGTGAGAAATAGCATTGTAGTGTGATCACCTTCACATCCACATCTTAAATATACGAAAAAGACAATTATGATATGCTCAAAATGCAAGGTGTAATTAATCACATGTAAACTTGGTGTTCAAAATTTGTTTCCTTTGTTTGTAAATTTCTACAGCTTCTTGTATTTCAGAAGTCTCCTTGGTACCTTTTCAATCACTAGCAATAAACATTCTAATTCCATTTTCGATGTTTGACTGTTGACAAATTTCAAGTACCACAACCTCACTTTTCTCTGCAGCTTTGTGTCTCAGCAATCTGATAAGAAGACTTTTCCTCCAGTACTTAGAGAAATGTTCAAACCACTCACATCCCAGTTCAGAAGCTTTGTCCCACCTTATTCCTCAATTACATGAATACCCCAGTCCAGTAGCTCTCCCTAATATCTCAAGCCATGGGGGAAAATGTTATTCTGTCCTCTTGGTGCATGCATTGTATCATTTGTTTCAACACTCAAACTAATTTTAGGTCTAACCTACCTTGGTGGGCTAATGACAACACACTCAATTTGAATATTATACAAATGACAAAAATGCAATTCTGATTAATCAGGTTGTATTGTAGACTACTAAATATAAATTAACATTTTCTAAAAAGTCAAACATCTTTTCTTTTTCTGTAATTGTAAAGGTAAATGTAATTTTAAGAGAAAATAACTTGCTTATTAACTTGCTCACAAATTTTAAGTTGTTTAGTCTTTCCTACTTGAAGAAAACGTTAAAAGTCTAAAAACAAATCATGCAGTCATTTTATTTTATACTAGGAGAAGAATAGTAACAATGAAAAAATAGAAAACTAATGTAAGTATAGTATAAAAAAGAGGAGTTGTATAGACAGTATACACATTCACAAATATTTATAAAATTTATTACATAAGATGAACATACATAACTACAAGGAATTATTGATTGTTTAAAGTACAAAGGGAAATAAATAGTATGACAATAAATATATATTTTATAAATATTTTATGTAAAGAAGTAAGCCATAAAACAAGGAAACAAAAAATGTTACAGGTTTATAACATTATAAATTCTGGCAATATCCTGTGCTACACTTAATTAAAAGAAACATTGTATTTATTATTTTTTCTTTTTTGGTTTTGTTTCTTTCCCCTCTTCATTTTTACATTCATGGCTCTTATTCCATGAGTGACTTTAATCCATTTACTGAGAAATTCAATAAAATAATATTTTCAGAGCATGACCTGCTGAAAATTCTTTCAAATTTGTTTTCATATTAAATGATATTGATGATTAAATGATTTGGAAACTCTTTGTCATATTAAATGATAAAGAGTTTCCAAATTCAGTAATGAATTTTAAAGCAGCATTTTGCTGTTTATCATATCTGTCATAAATAGACAGAAATAAGCCAAGTCCAAATTGCAAGATCAATATTTAGAAGCAGAGACCTGAATGCAGTAGATCAAATTTCAACTACCCACCCTCTTAACTCAGTCTTTAAAGATTGGGTCAAGGGTTCTTACTTCTTTATTACTAAACCTCATCCTTCATTCAGCATCAGCACTGATGTGTCTGTCAGCTACCCATGTCTAGCACTTTTCTTGTCTGAACAAAGAGTGTCTCTTGGAAGAATTCTAGATACAAATGTATGAAAGAATATTATCATATTTAAGATTTTGAATCTTAGATTAAAATGTGTAAATGAAAGAAATCTTAGGTACAAATGTAATTATATAAATAAAAACTATAATATTACTTTCTTAATTTTTAATGGTGCTACCTCACATCAATAAATTTTGTGTTTGTTTGCTTTTTTTTTTTTTGAGTGAGCTGGAGTCTCAGTCTGTTGACCAGTCTGGAGTGCAGTGGCAGGTGAAGGTGATTCTTCAGCCTCAGCTTTCCAAGTAGCTGAAACTATAGGCGCACACTGCCATGCCTGTCTTATTTTTTGATTTATTGTAGAGACGAGGTCTCACCAACTGCCCTGGCTGGTCTTGAACCCCTGAGCTTAGGCAATTCTCTCATCCAGGCCACCTAAAGTGCTGGCATTACAGGCTTGATCCACTGCGCCTGGCCATATCAGTAAATTTTGAAGTGAAAAAGGGTAAATAAATTGTTTTTCTTCTTGTTTTCTTTGTACTTTGCTTTCTACATCTTCTGTTTCTGTGTGTGTGTGTGTGTGTGTGTGTGTGTGTGTATGTGTGTAAACAGTACTTTACAAAGTTTAAATGAAACACCATTTTTGAAACTTTGGTGTTTTCTCAAATAAAAATTGCAATTCCTAAAGTCTAAACATAATTTCATGATAGGGTTGAAAGGTTAAGAATCAGAAATTAAGGAGAGGTTACAGCAAGAAATAAATGTGGGAAATAACTGACTTTATTAAAATAAATATTTTCTTGTGATCTAGTGACTTTGTTATTGAGTCAAACTTGAATTGACTGATCTCAACTATTTTCAAGGTCAGATAATCTCTCACTGTAAAGTGTCAAGCAAGCTTGGGTAATTGTAACATTATGTGAGACATTACTTACATATATTTGAATTGCTGAGAAGCATGTGCAAATACATATATATGTATATGATATGTGTACATAAATTTCTGAAAAAATTTACATTTACTTTTAGAAATATGTTCTAATACTTATGAAATAAAGTTGTTGGATGGTCTCCATAGCAGAATATCATTTTTATTTTTGAATAACAGTTTTTCAAGTTTTTGCTTTCTTCTTTAGAATAAAAAGGAAGATATGAGAGAAAAGAGAGTGGTATTTCCAAACTCAGATATTAGTCATAGAACTATGAACTTTGTAAAATGATGTAACAAAGAAAAATTACATTTAGAAACTTTAAGAAAAAAAGTTTGGTTAACTAGTCACTTGCTGATATGGAGATTTTTAAACCTAAGACAAGGAATTTTAGGAATTAATTATCTTTCTAACAATTTTACTTTGGAATCTCATAATCTTTTCTGCTCACTGCACTTCACAAAGGGAATTGTCATACCTATATATGGTTAGTTGCAGAAAAAATAGATTAGTATGTCTTTGTGGGGATGGGGTTAGGAAGATACTTTAAGAGTTTTGAAAGTGTTCAAACACTCATTGTGTGATCTTACTTCTAAGGTTTGAGACAAATAATATAGTGAGAGGGAAAGAAAACTAACACATAATAATATCATGTTTTTGGATTAACATAATTTATTAAAATGGAAACTTAGAACATTGTCATGCTTATGAAATATAATAAAATGAAAGCCTTAAAATTTCACACAGCCTACTTTAAAAATACATAAATGTCTCCTTTTCAGAATAAATGTAGGAAGAGATAATAAAACGCATATAGTAGGCTGTAAAAATACTGGAATTTCAATAATACAATCTTTTAATTGCTCTTGTGTAGTAATGTTGGTACAATTTAAAACAAGTAGTGTTACTATAATTGTATGCTTAAAATAATTATTTCAGTCACCTCAATTTGGTGACTTATAAAGCTATCTAATTTTTTGAGTTGTTCTTTGAGTTGACATATAGGAGGACAGAAAGGTAAGGGTATTTCTGACCAGGAGGATATCTTCTCTTAAAGCCAAACAGACGTTTATGTCCAAATGCAGGTGTAGTTAAGGATGTGACCACACGTAGTTGAGTGAGCTTATTTACCTTGAGAAAAAGAAATTATTTAAAGGGTGAAGTTGGTTTATATAACCCAAACATAATCTCAGAATTTTGGAGAATTACTAATGAAGTAAATACAGTTTCAGAAACCTGGGCAATATTCCAACCCCAACAACCACCATAAATGAAGGAAGACAAGTTTGGATGACTATTGTGTCCAAAGGATTGGAAGAGAAACGTGATCAACTTAAGATCTGAGCAACACATACAGATCAAATATTGGATCAGTACACCTGCCTAAAGCAGCTAGTTGCAATGAACTATTTTTGAATGGATAAGCATTTGCAGTTGACAATATCCAATGTGCATAAGCGTATCTCTTGCGTTTTTTAAGATTCTTTTTTTTTTTTTTTTTTTTGAGTTGGAGTCTCACTGTGAGGTTTTTACATTTAGGTGTTTGATACCTTTAGAGTTGATTTTTGAGTATGGTGATAGGTAGGGGTCGTGTTTCAATCTTATTCAAGAAACAAATAATTGATTACCACATGTTCTCACTTATAAGTGGGTCCTGAATATTTCTCATAATACTAGAAGAAAGGGATTGGCAGTAGTGGGACACTGCCGGGGTGGGGAGGGAAAGGGGAGCACATAACCTCTCTAAGGGGTACCAGATTCTAAACCAGGTGAAATGAGGTTCAGATGGAGGATCAAACTTCACCTGCTTGTAAACAACACATGTACCTGATGCTGACTTCTATGACACAACGTTATAATAAAATAAAGTCTAAAAAATCATGTATCAGCCGGGCTCGGTGGCTCAGCCTGTAATCCCAGCGCTTTGGGAGGCTGAGATGAGTGGATTGCCTGAGTCTGCGAGTTCAAGACCTGCCTGGGCAACTGGGTGAGACCTCATCTCTATAATAAATACAAAATTAGCCAGGTGTGGTAGCGTACGCCTGTAATTTCAGCTACCTGGAAGGCTGAGATGGAAGGATCGCCGGAGCCCAGTAGGTTGAGGCTGTGGTGGCTGGTGGTGGCCACTGCACTCCAGTCTGGGTGACAGAGTGAGACTCCAACTCAAAAAAAAAAAAATCATGTATCATGGAGAAAGATTATAAGGAGGGAGAGAAGATAAAGACAGATGAGAGGGAATAAAGAGGTTGATTCATTTTTTTCTGGTTTGGGAATCACATCAAGGTGATCAGCACATTTACTTTGCTTTCTCAGGGAGAACAAAAATACCTTAATTGAATCATCATCCTGTTAGAAGGGGAATATGGTAGAATAAGGGAAATGGCAAAAGACACGCTGATCTGGAGAGTGTGTGAAATTATTCTACTCAGACCTGGAAATGACAACACAAAAATTCATATGGAAACATAAATGACCACCAATGGCCAAAACAATACTTAGCAAAAGAAACAAAGCAGGAGGTATCATGCTTCCAGACTTCAAACTTCACTATAAGGCTACAATAATCAAAACAGTCTGGTATTGGTACAAGAACAGGCATATAGACCAATGGAACAGGATAGAGATTCCTGAAGTAAAGCCTCAATTTCTCAACCACCTGACTTTGACAAAACCTCCAACAACAGCCAATGGGAAAAGGATAACCTATTCATTAAATGGTGCTGGGAAAACTGGCTGATCACATGCAGAAGATTGAAACAAGACCCCTAACTATCACCATTCACAAAAATTAACTCTAAATGGATCAAAGATCTAAACGTAAAATCTCAAACTATAAGAATCTTAGAAAATGCAGGAGACACCCTTATGGAATTTAGAACTGGCGCCCAATTCCTAATTAAAACCCCAAGTGCCCATACCATAAGAGATAAGATAGACAAGTGGGACCTCATCAAACTGACAAGCTTCTGCAAAGCAAAATAAACCACCTAGAGAGTGGGGAGGCAGCCCACAGACTGGGCAAATATATTTGCCAACTGTATCTCTGACAAGGGCTTAACATCTAGGATCTACAAGGAATTCAAACATGCTGAAAGAAAGAAAACAAATAACCCCATTAAAAAGTGAGCAAAAGGCATGAATAGACGTTTCACAAAAGAATATATACAGGCAGCCAACAGACACATGAAAAAGTGCTCAGCCTCACTCATCATCAGAGAAATGCAAATCAAAACCACATTGAGATACCACCTAACTCCAGTAAGAATGGCCATCATTAATAAAACTAACAACAACAGAGAAGATGCAGAGAAAAAGCAATGCTTCTACACTGCTGGTGGGAATGCAGATTAGTGCAACCTCTTTGGAAGACAGTGTGGTGATTTCTGAAAGAGCTAGAAATTGACCTTTCATATGACCCAGCAATCCCTCTATTGGATATATACCCAGAGGAACTCAAATGATTCTACCAAAAAGATGCCTGCATGTTTGTTGCAGCTCTATTCACAATAGCAAAATCATGGAACCAACCATGCTGCCCATTGAAACTGAACTGGATAAAAAAATGTGGCCAATATACACAGTGGAATATTACACAATCACAAAGAAGGACAAACATATGGACTTTGCAGCAACTTGGATGGATTTAGGGCCTATCATACTCAGTGATCTATCACAGAAACAAAGAACAGGGTACAAATATATTCTCACTCATAAGTGAACCTTGAACAATTATCATGATACTATAAGAAAGTGATTGGCTGTGGTGGGAAACTGCCAGGGGAGGGGGAGTGGGGTTGGCTGTTGAGGGAAATTGCCAGGGGAGGGAGGGGCACATCTCATCAACAAGGGTACCTGCATAATGAACATTTGTATACCTAACCCGGAATTGTACCCCATATCTTTAAAATAAAGAGAAAAAAGTTTTGGCACACCCAGCACCTGGATTCACTGCCACTAGCACCTGGCTTTACCACAAGGTACCATCACTGGGAACTATGCTCCAGAGACTGTGGTACTTGCTGGTGAGAGAGTTGTCTTTTGTGACCCCATGTGTAGAGGAATAGAGCAGCCAATCTAAAGCCTGGGAAGAGAAGTGCTCCAGGGTTGCTTCCACAGAATAGCAGACCTGCATCTTAAGACCAAGGGGTGATCTATACATTCCTTTGGGGCTTCTTTCCACAAACCCAGAGAGGATTGTCCCCAGTGCACAAGCCCTGTTGTGTAACAGCAGATGCAGACTCCTAGATGATCCATCACCCACCCCCCCCCCGAAGGTCAGTCACTGCGTTAGAAACATACAGCCAATCTGCTGGAGAAGGAGGCTGGTGAGTGCCTAGCTGACTCCACCCAATCCCAGCACGAATTGAGGAAAGAGTTTGAGATAGCAGGGTAGAGGCCAGAGGACCTATTCTCCAACCAAGAACTGAATGCTGTGGGAGCTGTGACCATTCTGGGATAGAAAGGGAGGGAGAGTCCAGAAGACACTAAGTCACCACTCCACCACCCCACAGGTGTGCACTTGGTATCAGTTGAAGGCAGCAGGGGTGAAGATTCTAACATCTCAAGTTTCAACAGCAAGGAGGGAACCTGCAGTAAAAGACTTGCCATCACAGAACCAACCACAAGGGGGAGCTCCTCCCTCTCAAAGAGATATAATAAAATCGAGGAATCTAAGAGTTTTTTTGGGCTTTTATTTTTATTCTTTTTGTTGTTATTTTGGTTTTTCTTTATTTCTTGTTTTTTTTCTTTTCTTTCCTCCTTCCTTTTTTCTCTCTTTGTTCTTTATTTTTTTTCTCTCATTTGTTTCTTATACTCTATCTTGGACCCAGGTGCTACACAAGCATGTCCATTTTAAAGTCATATTGTGTGGAGACATAGAGCAAGTATTAGGTGGCCCATTCATCAGATAACAAGCATTGGGACCTGTCAGTAGTTTCTGAATTCTTGCAGAACCTCTCCCATCCTCTAGTAAATGCTCAACATTTAAAGAGATAGCACAACACCCCACCCCCAGCCTTATTTTATAATCAAACAAACCCAGAGGCCCTGCTTAGGGAAGAACAGAAGATAGAGGAAACATCAGAAATGATCACTTCTCTGTTTCCCACTGAGCAACAGAATTAAAGAGAAAGAGAAGAGAACTGTCACAAATGAGGAAAAACCAACAAAAAAATCATTGGTAACTCCCAGGGTCTCAACAAAGACAATGCCCAAAAGAACAGCTACTGGAGGACAAACAATGAATATCTTCAAGAACGACTGTAAACAGAAGGTATTTACAAAGATCAGAGAATGGATTGATAGGGCTAAAACTATATGAAATTGTAACAGAGTTGAACAGACTCAAACAAGCATATTCAGAAATAATGGAAATAAAGAACTCCATCCAAGAAATGAATAACAAGCTGACAAGCATAGGAAGCAGAATTGACCAAGCAGAAGAAGAATCTCAGAGATGGAAGACCAAAATATGAAGTTAATCGAATCTATTAAAAATATAGGGGGAAAAAAAACCTTAAGAATATAGAAGAAACTTTCCACGCGATGTGCAATTTTATCAAGAAGTCAAATCTACCTCTGATTGGGATCCCTGAAGTAGAAATACATGGAAAATACCTTGGAACAAATATTTCATGAGGTCATTCAAGAAAACTTTCCTCATTTTGCCAAAAAGAAAATTATACAAACACAAGAGATTCAGAGTACCCACGCAAGATATATTTTGAGGAGACCAAACTCTAGATACACAGCAATTTAACCTACACAAAGTCAGTATATAAAAAATTCTAAAGGTAGCAAGAGAAACATTTCAGGCTACCTACCAAGAAAGAACAATCAGATTCATTCCAGACTTATCTGCAAAAACACTACAGGCCAGAAGGAATTGTTTTCAAATCTGTAATATTCTCAAAGATAAACAATTCAATCAAGAATTTCCTTCTCAGCCATAGTGTACACTAAAAAACAAAATAGTGAAGCCTAAGTACAGTGTTTATAAAGTTCATTGTAGCATATGGTGATATCCTAGGCTTTCACATTCAGTAACCGTTCACTCAGTGACTCATTCAGAGCAACCTCCAATCATACAAATTCCATCTGTGGTAGGTACCCTATAGATGTGGACTCATTTAACACTATATTTTTATTGTATCATTTATATATTTGGATATGTTTAGACATGCAAACATTTATCTTTGTGTTATGATTGTCCACAGTATTCAGTACAGTAATAGGCTATACAGGTTTGTATCCCGGTAGCATATACTATACCATATTTTCTGGCCCACATGTTGTCCCATAGATTTTCTGCTTCACATTGTCAGGCATTCTAGAATTCTCCTTGGAAGACATGGCTCTGACTGATAACTGCAACTCTGGATTGTAATATTATTCATATAGATCTGAGTGTTGTAAAGGATTCTGGGGTCAACATAGAGTAGAAATGTCACTTAGGAATTAAGTATGGAGTCAATGTGCTCCCTAAACAGTTTCCAGCAGGGTTGCCATTGACACATAATCATAATTATGAGATTTGGGACAAGCCACTCCAGTTCACCGTTGGGTGGAGTGATCTGTAGGTATCTATTAAGACCATTTGGTCAAGTGTTAAACAGAAATTCTGAATTTCTGGTTGTTTTGTCTGATATTAAAATTGTGACTCCTGCCTTTTTTTTGATTTCCATTCACCTGTAAGTGTATTCTTCATCCTCTAACTTTAAGCGTGTGGGTGTCCTTTGTTGTGAGGTGTGTATCCCAGAGGCAGCATTTTGTTGGGTCGTACTCTTGCCATTCTATGTATTTTCAGTGGTGCCTTTAGTGAATTCACATTCAGGCTGATTTTGAAATGTGAGAGTTTTTCCCTGTCATATATCTCTTATAATACTGTTTGGTTTTCTTTTAACTTTTGTGCTGATACATGTGCGTGGGTTTTCATTTTTTGTGGGTGTGCTATGTACTCTGTTGGTTTTGTGTTTATTTGTTATCTTGTGAAGTGTGTGGTTGTTCTTTTGTTTCTTTTTTCTTCTGTGCATACCATCTTTTTAAGCATTCCCTGTAGAGCTGTCCTGGAAGCAGCATATTCTCTTAGGAATTAGATATCTATATGTGTGTGTATATATACATCTATCTATCTATCTATTTCACCCACTTTTACAGTCATCACATTTGAAGCTAAGAATTACCTACCTGTAATTTAACCAAATAATTGGTTTTTGATATCCAAAGAGTCAAATATGCTATTATCTTCGTTCTTTGTCTGTGTCTGGGCTTGAGATAGAACTCTAGGGACCCTAAATGTATAAATAAATAATCAGGGATGATGTAATAATTTAACAGGGAATAAGATTTGCAAAAGAAATGTCTGGATACAAATGTCCAATAATCACTCTCTCTAAAAGAGGAGTGGGAATATTGAAATAACTGAGCTGTTAAGTGAACAGACAGTGGAGAAAGAAGGTATGTGGACAAAACAGAGGAGAGTGAAGAATGATAAGCAGAAGTTCTAGAAAAGAGAGAAAGCAAAGACGCATCTGAAAGAGAGATAGAGATCATCTTTAGTTTCTAGATGAGCTGGGTGCACAGACTGACTTCAGGGACCCTCACAACCTCTTGATGTAAGTGCTAAGCTAAGTGTACAGGGTTGAGTTAGGTTGGTCTCTGGTAATAATCTTGAAAGGAGAAAGGAATCAAGTAATTACTTTTGTTCAAATGGCTTGCCTATGAATGAGAAATTATAAGAAAAATGTGCATTTTCTGTCTCCCCAGATAATACCTGCATAGGAGATTAAATGGTAGTAAATGAATAATGCTAAAGTTAGGGAAGAATGTTGTAGAGAAACTGAGAGAAGCCCAAGAAATAAGCAAACAGCAAGAGAGATATCAATAATTGGAAGACAATTTGTAAATCTCATCTAAATGAGAAATCTAAGCCTCTCTAGAAACCAGATTTTATTCAATGCTGTGGACTCTACCACTGATTAGAAGGATATCCTCTATCCAGGCCTAGGTAGCATTCTGGAAAAAGTATTGAGATACAGACTTTCCTATAGAATTTTATAACCTGTAAAAACATGAAATTAGTGGCCTATAGATACTTACATTTGCTCAAGGCAATCATTTCTGAGAGTAACTATTTCAAAGGAGCTCAGAATTAGAGCAATTTCCTTGAAAATGTCAACTGTGTCATTGAGTAAAGAGTTATCTTTTTGAAGTAGCAAATAATTATGTGGAACTCACTAACCACATTATAATATATGTGTAACTCCTTAATCTTACACATTTCTCCTAGTCTAACATTTGAAGTGTTATGAGAAACTGTTTCTGATCAAAGGAATGAAAGTACTGGACAATGGCTTCTTGTCCATGGATGCTTCACCAGAGATTTCAGATTATCTTGAGCCCCCTTGAAAGAAAAAAAGAAAGAAAGAAAGAAAGAAACTCTCAATTGATTTTTAGCTCTTTTAATGAGTGTTTGAAAATTTCTGAGATTGGTCACATGGAGGTTTGCCTGCCTTATGCATGCTTTTCATTTATACATCCTCAAAGTAAAAGAGGCTTAAGGGCCAGAATGCATCTGGCACCCAAGAGTATGAAAAGGCAGCCTTGGGTTAAAGACTCCTGAGTCCTCATGCTTGTAAGGGCTTGAAGGATACCGTCTTATGGTGTCCCACTGCATGAACCCTCAAATATGTGTGGGCCCTGCTTACAATAAGAAGCAGAAGGGACTTAGATTTGATACTCATATTTCCAAGATATCACTTGTTACCGGAAATCAGAAAGAGAGACATGTTGCTTCCTGGGGAAAAGGACCATAATATTCCCAGGGGAAAGAGAACAGCTCCACTATCTCAGGGTGTGAACGTCACAGAGTGTCCCTGGATCTGGTCTTAGTGGAGATTGAGCTTATAAGCAGGTTATCTTTGGAACTGCCTAACATGCAGATGGAGTAAGAGAAAATTCATCCATCTTTGAGTCAAACAACAAAAATTTTTCACTATTAACTTCCGTGGGAGCCTGTTGTTTTAAACATTCCAAGATACTCATTAATCACAGACTCAGAAAGGTTTAAGTTTGTCAGAGTTCTGCCAGTATCCAATTTGCTCTAAAATTTTATATCCTTAGTAATTTATTTCTGCAAATTTGAAAGTGTGTTGAGAAATAGAAATGTGATCATCCAGCAAAATATCTAAACCCAAAAGAGGGTATGAAGTCTGTATCTTGAAAACATTGTTTTCAGAAAAGCAGAACACAAGCTCAGTGTTCAGGAAGGGAGAACAATGAGATATTTGGAAACAGACACACTTGAATAAAAAGTCAAAAACTTTTTCTTACTACTTCTAAAATCTCACACAATTGTCTTGTTTCCCTGTACCTCAGTGTTTTTATTTTTAAAATGAGGAATAATAAACAATTGTTATAAAATATATTAAATTATATTTCTAAAAATTTTGGCACCATATGTCATATGTAGTACACTTACCAAATGGTAATTAATGCTTTATTATCTGGCCCAATATGAATTTGAGATGGTTATTTTCACTATTATTTTGATAATGCAAGATGAGCATTGAGGTGGCAAACAGTAATGATGAAATAGGTATCTGAGTATAATGTCAGATGAAACCTGACTGAAGAAACTGGCAATGATGAACCCGAAGAAATACAGACTGACGTAAGAAAGGATCTTTGTTAAGATCACAGTCCTGTCTTATTGAAGAATTGATAGAGGGAGTCAAGATTTAGTATCCAATCAAAAGATTTCAAAACAATTTGCTATGTGGATTGTGCAGCAGACAGTGAGCTCACTGTCAATAAACATTCACATACAGGCTGGATGACTTCATGAGGAGAATGTGACTGAATTTAGTAAATGCTAGAAAATAATTGTAAGCCTTCACTTTATTGTATAAATTATCCTATAGTATAAACTGGCCACTAAGCATACCACCCAGAAGTAATCGTTGACATTTTAATGTAGATATGTTTTGTAAATTATAAAGTGAGCCTGTACATATTATATAATCTATTTTTAATTAACTGAATATAACTTTGGCTTATTATGGAAATTTAACATTATTCATAGGAGTCCCTTTAATTCCTACAAAGTATTTTATTATATGGATGCATTTAATCACTGAAAAATTAGTCCTTTCTGTGTGTCATCACTCTACTAGAAAAACCACAGTCATGGTTCCTCCTCTCCAAGAGTTTATTTACACTGCATTGTGGAAGATGAAATATACAATGTGTTAAAAAATTTATTAGTTAAGAAAATGAAAATTGAAACTAAACAGGATACCACTCCACACCTACTCGAGTAGCTGTAATCCAAAGATAATACCAAAAGTGAGTGGAGAATAACTGAAGTCTTCATGGTGGTGGTAATGCAAAATGGTAAAAACACTTTGAAAAACATTTTAAAATTGTCTTAAAAGTTTAATGTAAGTTTAAGTCAAAGCCCAACAATACCACTTTAAAAAATCTCTACAAGAGATATGAAAGCTTATGTCTACACAAAGACTTGTATATCAGTGTGCATAGCATTATCCATTATAGTAAAAAAAGTAAAATAATCCAAATGTCCCCTAAATGGTGAGTGGATAAAATGTGTTATAGCCATATGATGGGATACTATTTAACAGTAAAATAAAACAGAAAATGAATACCTTCTACAATATAAGTAAAATAAAATAGATGTACAAAACATGTGTGATCTTGTTTATATGAAATGTCTTTAAAAGACAAATTTATTTATACAGAGAAGTAGTACCCTGGTGTTGGGGTTATGAACTGAGATTGATTGCACATAGATTCCGTGTAATTTGTTGGAGAGATGAAAATGATTTAAAACTTGTTTGTGGTGATGATTGGACAACTCTACAAATTTGCTAACCATTTTATTGTACGCTATAAGGGAAATTTGAGTTATGAAATTTTATTATTAAAAACTGTGTATTTATTCTAACATTTTAGTCACCTTCAAAGTACTCTCCGTTTGATACACCTATCAAGATGCTTTTCCCACTGCTCAAAACAGTTTTTGAACTCATTAATTTTGATGACTTTTAGTGCTTCCACTGTTTTTTGTTTCATCTCTTACACATTGGCACAATGTTTCCCTTTGAGGACCTTTTTCCTCCGAGGAAACAAAAACAGTTGCTAAGAGATAGATCTGGTGAGTAGGGTGGGTGGGGCACCGGGGATCATGCATTTTTTAGTCAAAAACTGCTGAATACTCAGCACGGTATTGGCAGGTGTGCTCCTAAATTACCCATCATGAAATGGACAAACACGTTGAATCTTCAAAAAAAAAAAAATTCACTAAAGCCAAAAAGCCAAATACAGCCTCTCACAATAATGTTAGCTGGTACTCTGATGCCAATGGTTTCCTAAATCACTTATTAGTGGGGGAAGCCTATGCTGCAATGGTCCTAACCTTCAAAAGATAATTTTGTTTTTTTTGGGGGGTCCTCCCTCTTACAATGTGATAATTTCTGGTACACCTCAACAAAGTTGTTAAAACTCATTTAAGAAAAATAAACTGCTATTATTAATGCAATAAATAAAGTATTTATTTATTTATTAATCAGTGATTTTGATGGAGAACAAGGAAGGGGTGGACAGAGATTGAGATATAACTCTCAGAAAAGACATCCTGAGAGCTGAGGAGATGGCCTTTAAACTGAATTGTAATCCATACAGTGAATAAAAGTTGTCTTTGTGCAGAACTAAGCTAACACTATACTAGCTCACCACACAGCTTCTGGGATGCAATCCTTCCCAGTGTCTTCTGGGTATTGGATCCTGGGCAAGGTCCTGACATGTGGGTGGCATTTTCTGGCACGTGGGAAAAAAAGTCAGCTGTTATTAGCTAATTTTATATTGCTTGTCAACTGAAATATTTATGATGCCTTAATGATTATTTTTGTAGTGAAGTTTAAGCACATGCCCCTGATTCTTTGTGAGGGTAAATTTATAAAGGTAAAACAGTTCTTAGGGTGTGCACATTTTTAAGTTACTTGACATCTCTTGACAAATCAAAATATGCTAATTCTCATTACTTAAAACTATGGAGACTGGGAGATATATATATATATATATATATTTTTTTTTTTTTTTCTTTTTTTTGAGTTGGAGTCTCACTCCGTCGCTCAGACTGGAGTGCAGTGGCCGCTCCCGGCCACCGCAGCCTCGACCTGCTGGGCTCCGGAGATCCTTCCGCCTCGGCCTTCTGAGTAGCTGGAACTACAGGCGCGTGCTACCACACCCGGCTAATTTTTTTTTTTTTTTAATTTATTGTAGAGATGAGGTCTCGCCTGCCCATGTGGGTCTCGAACCCGCGGGCTCAGGCAATTCACTCACCTCAGCCTCCCAAAGGCGTGGGATTACAGGCTAAGCCACCGAGCCCGGCTTGGGATATATTTTAACACATCATTCAACAAATATTCAATTTTGACTTTTGAGAGGGCCTAGATCTGCTTCATCTTTGTATATCCAAGACGACTTACAATATTTTTTTTTTTGCAAACAGTCTCTGTTGATCTGCTAACTAAGGAATTTCTTTGATGAAGTATAAAGTTCTTGGTCACCTTGTGAAAATTTGCTTCTTGGAGGTTTCATCCCAGAGGTGGAAGGATTAAGGTGAGACTCTGCCAGCCAGACTGTCAACTTTAGAAAGAAATAATTAGACGGAATTTGCGGATGTATACTTACGTAGAAAAAGCATCATCTCCTTAAAACAAACAAATTCTCTGGGATTTATTTTTAATCTATCATAAATAATCATTTTATGATATTGAGATAGTTTAGTGGTGGGAAAATAATAAAAAAGTCAATTATAACTAGAATAACAAAACCGTTAGTTGATAACACATTAGAGCTTCCAGTGTTGTGTCAGACATAAATTTGGGGACAAATAATTCTGTGCTGATGTAGTTGCCTAGCCTTCATGGTAACTACATAATCATGTTAGCCTGAAGCATTATTATAAAGGTAGGAAACACATCTTTTGAGTTCCAGAGCATATTTTTAACTACCTCTTTTGTCACTGATGGCTTCTTTCCTGCTCAAATGTATGGTGGTCTCCCACTCTCCTTTCGCACATTCCTTCCTTTATAACCTAGCCTCATACAAGCAATCAATATGTTAGACTTTCTTCAGTACACTCCTATGTACAATTTGATGCATGGCTTCTCATAGTAAAATGATGACTTTATCCTCCATAGAAGTAGTAAGGCCAAGGAGGGCTACTGCATGGATTTACCCTCTCACAGGCAATGGGAGAGTGCAATGTTTGTCGAGGATTTAAAAAATTTAAAACAAACTAAAGGTTGATCTGTTTTTTATTAGAATCATGTTTATGCAATTCCAGACAGCATTAGTGATCATATAACCTTCTCCAAAAGAAATATTTTTGTGGTCTAAGATTTAAATTATTTTGGTTACCGTGGAGTTTCAGTGGTACTACATTTGAACTTCTAAGTATTGCATTGATATTACAAGCACTGAAATAAATATTTTTTTAACAAGGATTTTAACTAAAAAAAAAATTCCCAGATATACTGCTGACTTTGGAAGCATGCAGACTAAGCTGTACAAATATGTTAATTGTGTATATACAGTATTTGTGTTGGATTTTTCTAACTTGGTTTCAGCATTTTTTGTGTCTCCAGTCCCTAAGATACTACCTAATATTTCATTTAAACAGACTCACAATAAGCAAAGATACCACACAGCTTAAGTTAGTTGCTTCAATTATAATATTCTATGTGACCACATGAAGTTTGCATTTGTGTTTACAACTTAAGATTGTCAAGTACAAAGATTTAGGAAAAAATCCCCACTTTTTTGTTTTTTGGAATAATTTTCATAAAATTGGTCCCAGTTCTTCTCTGGTAGAATTTGACTGTGAATTCATCTGGTCCTGGTCTTTGTTTTGATGGAAGATATTTTTATTAATTTAAAACCACTGCTCATTACTGTTCTTTTTAAGATTTCTATTTCTTCCTGTTTCAATCTTGGTATAGTGTATGTTTCCAGGAATGTATCCATTTCCTTAAATTTTTCTATTTTGTGCACATAGATGTTTCCATAGTAGTCTGATAATCTTGTGTATTTCTGTGGTATCAATTGTAATGTCACGTTTATCCCTCTTGATTGTACTTACTTGAATCTTCTCTCTTTCATCTTGGTTAATCTAGTTAATGGTTTTCCATTTCTTTTATTCTTTCAAAGAATCAACTGTTTTGTTCACTCTTTGTAGTTTTGTTGGTTGAAATCTTATTTAGTTCTGCTCCGATCTTTGCTTGTATTTTTTTTTTTTCTGTTACTTTTGGGTTTGGTTTGTTCTTGTTTGTCTAATTTCTTAAGGTATGATGGCAGGTTTTCATTATGCGATTTTCAATCTCTTGATACAGGCATTTTACATTATACACTTTTCTCTTAGCACTGTTTTTGCTGTATCTCATATCTCTTGGTATGTTCTATCTCTCTTTTCATTTGTCTCAATAAATTTTTTGATTTCTGCCTTAATTTTGCTATTTACCAAAAGGTCATTGAAACATTAGATTTTTTGTTTTTATGTATATGTGTACTTTTGAGAGTTCATCTTATTATTTTTAATTTCATTGTGGTCAGAAGATAGCCAATGTGATTTCAACTTTTCCAAACTTATTGGGAAATACTGTGCTCCAGCATATGTTTGATTTCATAGTATGTTTCATGGGTAGATTAAAAGAATGCATATTCACTGATTGTTGGTATAATGTTTGGTAAATATCTATTAGAACCATTTGGTCATTTGTCTAGTTTAAGTTCAGGGTTTTTCTGTTGATTTTCTGCCTTGATGATCTGTCTAGTGTCAAACAGATGCTAAAGTCCCCCATTTTTATTGGGTTGCTATCAAACTTGTATCTTAGGTCTATTAGTATTTGCTTCATGAATCTAAATGCTCTGGTGTTGATGGCATATATTTAGAATAGTTAAATCTTGTTATATTGAATTTTTTATCATTATATAATGCCTTTTTTTACTGTTGTTTTTTAAAGTCTGTTTTATTTAGTATGAGGATGAATATTCTTGCTTATTTTTGTTTTCCTTTTGCATGATATTTTGTTTTCACCTCTTTACTTTCAGTTTATAGCTGCCTTTAACCAGTAAGTAAGTCTCTTGCAGGTAGCAGATGGTTGATTCTTGTTTTTATTATCAAATTTGCCAAGTTTGTGCCATTTAAAAGATGCATCTAGGCCATTTGCATTCAAGATTACTATTGATATTTTAGGGTTTTTTTTCTTTCATAGTGTTATAAGCTAATAGCTTTGTAGTCCAAATTGTGTAATTATTTTGTAGGATTTGCAGGGCTTGTACTTATGTGTCATTTTATAGTCATAAGTATTGTCCTTTTATTTTCATGTTTACAACTCCTTGGAGCATTTTCTTCTAGGACTAATATAATAATGATTCCCTTAGTGCTTGTCTGTCTGGGAAGACTTAATTTCTCCTTCATATATGAAGCTTAGTTTGGCAGGATATACAATTCTTGACTGAATTTATTTACTTAGAGAAATTACAAATAATCACCCCAAACTTTTCTGGCTTGTATGGTTTCTGCTGAGAATTATGACATTAATTGATAGAATTTCCATGATAGGTGGTTATACATTTCTCTTTCACTGCTGACTTTTACACGGACTTTAGATGACTTGATGACTATATGACTTGGTGGAGTTTATCTCGCAAGGATCTTCAAGGAGTTATCTGAGCTTCTTGTATCTGAATGTCTCAATCTTTCTCAAGACCAAAAAAATTTTTCTAAGTTATCTCTTCACATCATTTTTTATATTTTTAAACTTTTCCTTGTCCCTCAGGAATGCCTATAACTCGTAGGTTTGGACGTTTCACATAATCTCATATTTTTGGAAGATTTTGTTCATTTTTTAATGTTTTAAATTTTTTCTGACTCAATTAATTTAAAAGACCTGTATTCCACTTCTGAAATTCTTCCTTTCTCCCAGTCTATTCTATTGTTAAAGACTTCAACTGCATTTTGTATTTCTTACAATAAATATTCATTTTCAGAAGTTATTTCTTAAATTATATCTATCTCTTCTTTCATATCCTGAATTGTTTTTCTGATTTATGGACTTATTTGTGTTGTTTTTCAGCTTTCTATTGGATCTCATTAAGCTTTTTAAAAATCAATATTTTAAACTTTGTGTTTACTATTTTAGATATTTTATTTTGGTTAGGATCTGTTTGTAGAAAGTCAATGTGATCTTTTGGAAGTGTTAGAACACTCGGTTTTTTCATATGTTCAGAATTCTTTATTTGTTTTGGTCTTTTTTTTGTCATCTGGATAAACTACTACTCCTTCTTCATTTTTGAATTTGCTTTCATTTAGGTGAGAGTTCCCTCCCTTGAAGAGGCATCTATAATTCCTGTTGTGTAGGCTCCCGTGGCTGTGGCTTGGGGTACATTCAATGGAACAATGTCTACATAATTTCCATGGTTACAGATAACCTTGGTATAATGGTTTTTGCAATTGCAGGTTGTAGTAATGCTATACTGGATGTATGAGAAGCCTCACTGCCTCCTGTGGGGCCACGATGGCAAAGGTCTCAGTAAGCTTACTGCATTCCTCAGCGCTGTGCACTTGTATCAGCCACTTTTGTATCGTGCTATTCAAACTCTGTACTAGTAAATGATGCTTATTGGTAAGAGCTGGCTGTGGTTGATCCATGCTTGATGGGAGAAGCTTCCTATTACTCTAGCAGTGTGTGGATTTGTGGATGCAGAGTGGACGGGACTCCCTGCTCAGATCCAGAGGGTGAGGCCAAGATGGGTGATATCAGAGCAGGCAGTTCTGTATGTAGGTCCCCCTCTAGAGACAAGCGTTGGCTCCAAATGAGGGTTCCATTGGTAGCCACCAGGTGTCTGGAGGTATACCTAGCCATAAAGTTGGGAAACCTTTATTGTGTCAAGTTAGCTGCATGAGAAATTGTTGATATTCTAAACTCACATTCTAGATAAGTGAATATCCTAAATGCTTGGAGATATCTCTGAGCATTGATATGAGAGATGGCCACTGCAACAAAATGTCAGCACCTAAAGGAAGAGACAGCTCAAGCTTGTAATTCAGGTTAATAGGTTTACCAAATACCTGAAAAAGTGCTCTGGCAGGGGGGAAAAAAAACTGCTGCCACAAGGTCTTAGCAGGTGTGGCTCAGGTTTTTAATCTAGGAGGCAAGGGTGCCTCAAGCTGGGTAATATGACCCAGGAAGGAGTAAATAAATCACCTCCACAACAAAGACTATTCATGGAAGGGGAGGGGTGGCTCAAACTCCTAATCCTTAGAAGCAGATGTGTCAAATTCCTGGACTTCCGTCCAGGTGTGGAAGGGAGGGAGAGCCGATGCACCAAGTTATTTGCAATGAAAGGGGATGGAGGTTCAACCTCCTATTTCAGGAAAGCAGGTGCCAAGTATAGAGATGAAGTGTGACACTGCACCAAGATTTCTGCTTGAGATAAAAAGAGAGGGTCAGGGCACCTAATCCTGGTGAATGAAAGCTCCAATTTCCTAGAAATGCGTTCCCACTGGTGCACAAGGGATCCTGTATTATTTTAATCTATTCGGTCATTCTATGTTATTTCACTAGGAAGTTTAATTTATTTACATTTAAGGCAATTTACTATTGCCATTGTCTTTCATTTTCTGAGACCTCCTTAATGCATGTATTTAACTCTCTGATCACCTTCCAAATTTCTGTAGACTTTCCTTCGTCTTTTGTGTTCTTTGAGTTTTAGCTCCTTTGACTGGATAATTTCAAATGCCCTTCTTTGAGTTAATGGTATCTGTCTTTTGCTTTATAGATTATGCTGCTGAACTACTACTCTACTGGATTTTTATTTCAGTTATTGTATTACTCAACTTCAAAATTTGTAGTTGACTTAAAAAATATTTTCTATCATTGTTGGTGTTCTAATTTTGCTTATTGTCTTAAACTTACTGGATTTGTTATTAATCGTTATTTTGAATTATTTGTCATTCAAAACAACGATTAATAACAAGCCCAGTAAGTTTAAGACAATAAGCATATGCTCCCATCTATTTAGGGACAGTTTCTGGATGTATATTTTGTTACTTTTCTTGGTCCATATTTCCTTGTTTCATTGTGTGTCATAACTTTTTGTTAGGCTCTATGCATTTAAAAAATAGTCACATTTCCTAGTCACTATGGATTGGCTTTATAACAGAAATAAATTTCACCAATAAGCCTGGCTAGATATTCTGGAAACCTTTCAAATCTTTTTTGAGGCCATATTTTCCTTGCATTTGTGCAAATAAATTCTCAATTTGAGGAATTTACATTTTTTAAAAGAGGTCAGAGTATTTTGTTTAGAAAATGTCTATTTCCATCCTACCCAGGGTAATCCACAGATTTTAATGCAATAAAAAAAAGAACAAAAATGTCTATTCTTGATAATGCTTGTTTTCTGGAGTTGCCAATTACCACCTAACTCTAATGTATTTTCTGCAGTTCAGACTTCTAGAATATGCCAAGTCTTGTAAATGCTTCAAGGAAACAAAAATGCAAAACTAGTCTCTCAGGCAGCTCTTCAAATGGTTGGAATTTGAACACATGCTAGACTCTTCATTTTTCTCCCCCGAGAAAGGGGATGCCAAGTTATATTGGCTCTCTCTGGTGCACTTCAGGTCTTCTTGAGAAGCAGCAAGCTGCCAGGCTCTCTTTTTCTCTCAGTGGTCCTCAGGCATCTAGAGTATGCCATGTGTTCTCAGTGCTTTAAGAATGCTGAACCAGAAACCAGTCCCCCAGGAAACCCTCTAAAGAGCCAGAACATTAGATGCATTCTGGAACTCCTTCTCTTTTCAAGGAGAAACCATAAGTTAGTAGTTCTCCCTTGATCAATCTTGCTGTGCTGAGCAGTTGGGGAGGCACTAAAGTAGCTGAATGGGTGGCGGAGGCCATGACAATCCAGGACTTAACATGGGGCCTGAATGAAGACACTCCTCTGGAAGGCAAGGTCCCAGTGGGGTTCCGTGTGTGTGGCAAAGCCCTGCAGAAAGTCTTGAGGAAAGTTCTTCATGATTACCCTGTGAGTCATGGTCGCCTAGATATCCCCATTAAAATGTTATGCTTGGGTTTCTCAGGAATAATGTAGATCAGCCTCCCCCTGAGAGAAAACATTGTGCCTAAAGTTGAGGATAACAATGTTCTCAATGAAGTTAATGTCTCAATGCCGGCTATGCCTCAGGAAATGCAAATAATGAAAGAAAACGTCACTATGACCTAGAAAGTACAGGATCAACTGCTGTAAAAGTTCCTGATAAAAAGTGCATTACTTACTGCAAGGCAAATGAAACTTTTAAGGATTTTATATTAAAATCATGGTATCAAGAAATGATTGAAACTGAGACTCCTACACAAACAAGTAATTTCAGATTTCACTATCCCCCATCTAGTCATAAATCAAAAACATTAAAAAATAAAAATAATAATGTAAAGCCCCTGCCTACTGTAAAAGTAGGCTCTCATGTAGTATATAAAATCAGTGACAGAATTTGGTGGGCCCCTAGAGGCAAAGTAGTATGAAAAACTTATCTTGACTTGATCCTCCTCTTCCTTATACAGGTGCATATGATGATGATTTGGTTATTTGGGCCTGGATTGACGGCAAAAGAGTAAATTAAAACACCTTGTCCCTTTGGGAAAAAATTAAATGTAACAGCCCATCCTGGTGTCTTATG